>CM038600.1:244312-334130 GCA_021533255.1 Ceriops tagal | reverse complement strand
CCTGTACTTTTTTCTGCTTTTTGGCTCTTATATATATGAATGAATGATGTATTAACATCATATATACAATTGACGTAAATTATATTTATTTTTAATATAACTAATATTATTTTAATTACAACTATATTATTTTAATATAATTGGCATGAATTATATATATATATACATATATATTATTTTAATACAATTGATATAAATTTACCTGAGTAATTAATGCTCTGCTCTACCTGTCCAATGCAATTCACTAGATTTGGCCCCAATAATGCTAATGTCATGCCACTTTTTATATATATATATTAAATTTAAAATAACAACAAAAGATAAATATTCATAAAAATAAAAATATTAATTTTATCTATAATTTTAAAAATATTTTATAATTATATGTATTTTATTATTATTATTTTAAATTTATTTAATATTTAATTGTATTAATTAAATTAAATTTATATCAAAATATTTTTGTTATTAAATAGAGATATAAACAGTTACACACATATTATATATATATTTTTAATTATATTATTAAATTTATTAATATAATATAAATTTTAATTTTTAAAAATTAATAAAATAAAAAAATATTATAATACTTATTTTCTAAAATTAAAGTATATATCATTTAATAAATTAATGATGTGACAATAAAAACAAAACATATTTACCTTTGACAAACGCTCTATCCTGAAGCTCGGCGAGTTCAATGGCGGCTCATCGGTAGGTGAGACTTGGAATTTGGGAAGATATCAGATGTTTTGACAACCCCTTAAATTTAACGTTCCTCTCGTTTTATATATGAAATGGCAATGAATGAATCATTTTCAACGGTGCTTAAAAATTGGCGGTAGTACCCAGAGAAAGATAGAACTGGGATTTAAAATATTAATCATTAAAAAAAAAAAAGGAAAGAAAAGCACAAGTTGACCTCAGGAAACAGATGGCAACGTTATGACACAGCAAGAAAATATAATTAATAAAAAAAATTAATAATAATAATTAAATTTCAAAAAATAAAAAATACAAGTAAATTTCAAAGAAAAGCTCTCAATTAGGTTAAAACATAAAACGTTCTTTCTCTCGTTAAAAAATTTTAAAATATATATAATGTATAAAATTATACTAAAATTATGAAAAAATTCATTTCATAAAATTTAATTAAAATTACAAAGAAGTTCATCGCAGCTTCTTATCTCTTTTCTCGCTTGTCTATGTACTCCTCAATTATCTAGTTCACATCATTCTCTCCTACTAGAGAAGAACTCGACCCTACGTTTTCTTCAGGATATAAAGGCGTATCATCCACAGGAAAGCATTCTTTCCTCAGGTACACTATCACCTGATCACTAACCTCAAACAGTTTCTCTTTCCTGTGTCTATCAGCAGTCGCCTTATATTTCACATTCGCTTTCTCAATTTTCCTTTTTACCTCCTCAGTGATAGTTTGACACTGCTATGACATGTTCTTAGTTGTCAATAAAGCTGGTACAGGACAAGGACTCATGTTGTCTCGAATGAACCCCTTGTCCAACAACTCTTGGACCTTCTCTTGTAGGACCTTAGTTTCCTTAGGATTCATCTTATAGTGTGGTAAATTTGGAAGATTTGCTCCAGGTACTAAGTCTATTTGATGCTGGATATCCCTTAGGGTGGTAGTCCCTTAGGTAGGTCATTAGGAACCACATTTCTATACTCTTTCAATACTCTTTTAACCGCTTTAGGGACCTCTTCACTTATATCTTCATCTCCAACTATCATATTCTTGACAATGAGTGTATGAGCCACCTTTGACTCTTTTAAATCCTCAACCATCTCTTTCTCTGACTGGGCAATAGTCAAGAAAGAGCGTCCCTTTATCCTGCGGGCTTTAGAGCGACCCTTTAACTTCAAAGGTAACAAAGTATACTTCATACCCCCCTTCTCTAACTTATAAACATTTTCTTTACCTGCATGTTAGGTGTTCACATCGAACTACCAAGGTCTCCCAAATAGCAGATGACATGCATCTATGTCAACAATATCACAGAAGATTTCATCTCGATACCTCCCTATAGAAAATGACACCTTGTACCTCTCCTTCACTTCAATCTTTTCGGCCGCCTCAATCCACCCAATAGTGTATAGGTATGGATGTTTTTCGACAGGCAACTGTAATTGCTTAACAACTTTTCTCCCGATGATGTTTTCACAACTCCTACTGTCTACAATTAAGTCAAATACCTTTCCCCCAATCATGCACTTGGTACGAAATAACTGGTGTCGTTGGGTATTTATCTCCTGTTTAGGTGCTAACATCATCTACCTAATCACATAAGCTGGCTCCACTTCACCATCCTCCTCCTCACCATATTCATCCTCTCCATCAGGCTTACAACACACCTCTTCTTCATCATCCCTATCTACAATATGAACACTTCTCCTACTAGGACACTCATTAGATCTATGACCAAGCTGATTACAACGATAGCACTTACCCAAAATTGGTCTGGCATACGGGTTATTTTGCTTCTGAACTCCCTTAGACTCTATAGGCCTTTTCCCTTTAGCCCTTTCATCCCTTTTGGCATTATCTTCTCCAAATTTACTTGACACATCTTTATTCTTCTCAACCCCCACCTTATTGACATTAGCAACATCATTCATAAACCTTTTTTTTCCACTTACATATCTAGTATTTCGCTCCTGTAACATTAACTCCGCTCGAAGAGCCGTATTTTTTGCTTCATTCAAATTTCTCAGGACCGCAACTCCTATTTTATCCTTGATTTGCAACTTCAACCCGTCCACATATCGTGCAACCTGTTGACCCTCACACTGTCTCAAGTCATTCCGTTCCGCCAACCTCATAAACTTTGCGGTGTACTTATGAACAGATCTTGGTTCTTGGCGACATAGTTGATATTGTTGGAATAGTATCTGCTCATAATCTGGAGGTAAAAATCGCGTTGTAATAGTTGTTTCATATGGAACCACGTTTTCACCGGATGTCTCCCTTCTCTCTGTCTCCTGGTCTGCAGCCTCTCCCACCAGGCAGAAGCTCCACCCTTCAATCTGCAGGCCACCAATCTAACCCGACGATCTTCTGGTATCTCCATGTAGTCGAACAACCTATCAACGTCTGCTAACCAATCTAGGAATTCATCAATGTTAAGACTATCATTAAAACATGGAATATCAACCTTCAAACGGTAATCACCCCCATCTCCTTGATTATACCTATAATAGTTCCTTCGATACCCTACATTACCACCTCGTTTTTATAGTTGTCTTGCTCCATACATAAACTCATCCTCTTTAGCAGATTCATCGTCTGAGATCTGCGTAATTCTATTAACAGCTCTGGGTTTATTAATTGGATTAACATACATATCTCTTACTCTAGGCCTATTACCACTAATATTCATCGAGTTAAAGCGCTCAATTAAATCTTCAAAATACTGTTCTAAGCATTGGACTCTTTGATCTAAAGCATTGAACTCTGCCATAGGAACCCATTGAGTAGCTCCTTGGATTCCTGCATCCTGAACACCGTCAAGAACACGACCGCCATCAACACCTTGATTGACTGACATCTTCGAAGAAAATTACATAGCTCTGATACCAATTTGACGCAGCGAAAAAGCGTAATTAACAATAAGAAATAAATGACAACGATTGAATTTTAAAGAACAAAAGGTATAAGTGAATTTTAGAGAAAAGTTCTTAATTAGGTTAAAGTATAAAACGTTCTTCCTCTCACTAAGAAACCCTAAAATATATATAGTGCATTAAATTGTACTAAAATTACGAAAAAATCCGTTTCATAAAATTTAACTAAAATTACGAAAAAGTCTATCGCAACTTCTTATCTCTTTTCTCGCTTATCTATATACTCCTTAATTATCTGGTTCACGTCACATCACATTAGCCATTGTCGTTAGAGTTGACTTCGCCCACCGAATACCCTTTCCCTTAACAAAGCCTAACCAAAGGCCCAATCTGGCTTTTGAAAAACCTTTAAATCAAAAACCCCAATTTCAGTTTTCTGTCTATTTCTCGTCCCAAGTTACGTTTGATTACTAATTGTTAAATAGGCACTTGTGTTAAGTATTATTCTAAAACACTCTAATGGTTTAGAATTTATAAATGATTAAATAAATTAAAGAATAAAATAAATTAATTATAAAAAATTTCCAAACAACAATTGTCATAATCTCTTATGGTCATATCTGTCGTCGTCGTCGTCGTCGTCGTCGTAAGAGCTGTCTACAACGTTAAGATTTAATGGGGTGAAATATAGCAAAGACGGGTAGAGCACGTCACTAAAATTATTGGGTGCCTGACGCAATAAAGACACTCGCGGTTGATGCCAGTATGATATTCCTTGTATTAAAGCAAATAATTTTTAATTTATATTTTTCTTTTTTGAAAAATTATATGATAAAATCTACAACAAAATTTTGAAAGAAAAAAAATGCAATAATCGTGAAATTCGAGTGGCTCGTAGTTTTCTGGTCGAACTTTTGATAGGTGTTTCATCTTTAGCCTTTCATTTATTCACATTGCCAGCAAGTCACAAAAGCGACTGGAGAACACATGTTTTTTGGTTTGTTGGGAAAGGGGTCATTTTCATTGGTAGGGAACAAGTCAAATGGAGCTGAATGCACAATAATTGCGATTGTCTCATTTTGATTTTTAGAAAACTATAAGGCTTAAAGCCAAAAATGGGAATTCGTAAGAAAGATGCACCAATCAGGAAATTTGACTGGCTCGTAGTTTTTTCGGTCGAAATCTTGACATATATTGTCACCAAGTCTCAAAAGGGGTTGCTTTGCAGTTATATTTAAATAAAAATATTTAATATACATTTAATTTAATTAATATTAAATAAATTTTAAAAAATAAAATAAATATAATTAAAACAATTTTTTAATATGATGAGTGAAATTTTTTTCTTTTTGTTTACCAAACGACAATAGTCGTATCATATCTGTCTTCATCGTCGGAAGAATTATCGAGGCCTTTAACACTAATGGGTTCAAATATATAGCAAAGACGCGTAGAGCACGGCACTAAAATTATTGAGGGCCGGAGTATGATATTCCTTGTATTCAAGCATGATATTTTTATTTAAAATTTTCTCATTTTTAAGATATATGATAAAATCTACAACAAAATTTTGAAAGAAAAAAAGATGCAACAATCACGAAATTTGAGTGGCTTCGTAGTTTTTCTGGTCGAACTCTTGACACTTCTTTCGTCTTTAGCCTTTCATGTAGTCATACTGCCGATAACTCACAAAAGTGTCAGGAGAAATTAAACAATGGCTGCTGGATGTTGGCTATAAATAAATGGTCAGTCTACGATCATCAGTGCCCATCAAGTGCAAGCAAATCGAATTCATTTCCGAACACCCTGTGAAAGTGGCAATGGAAGCACCGTCAGCAAACGCTGCTGCGTCAAACGTCTTTCGTCCATTGGCTCACTTTCCTCGTTCCATAAGGGGTGTAAGCCTTGCTTCCTTATCCCCGGCAGACTCGGTAACAATTTTATTTTTCCTCACTACACATAATTATTTTTAATTTTCTGCACCCTTATATGAATAAAAGTTGGTGAGATAAACATGAAATGATATATAGCATCCCTAATAAAAGGTTGGAGACTGGCCAGATGAAGTGATTTTCTTTAATTTACAATATTTTAAAATTTGTTCTTTTAGGATTATTATGATATACGAATCATAAAATCTTTTGACAATTTTTTTTTTTAATTATAAGACATATATAAATCGATGATTTGCTCTCTCTCTTTACATATATATTTCTGATTATAATAATATAATATGAGTTTTCAACATATTCATTATATTAGTACAAAATAATTTTTTTACAATAAAATGATGGCGTTATTTCTTTCTTGACGATGATTGGTGCATATAATTAGGAATTGGAGTCCTACACTAGACAAGTGGAAGCGCTGAAAGAAGAGGTGAAGGGCATGTTGGTTGAGTCCAATACAGATCCAGCCAAGAACATAGACTTCATCAACTTATTATGCAGACTCGGTGTGTCGTATCACTTGGAGGATGAAATTGAAGTGCAATTGCATCATATATTTCAAGCTCTTCCTGACATCCTTCGCAAGAATGACTATGGTCTCCACACCATAGCCCTTCTATTTCGAGTTTTAAGACAACACGGATACAAGATATCCTGCGGTAAGTCACCCCAGAAGCAAATTTTCTTTTTTGGAAGAAAAATAAAACTTTAGTAGCAAAAAATATATTGTTTTTGACAACAATATTTTTTTTTAACATCAATTTGTATATATATTCAATCGAAAACAAGAACGTGCACAACTCTATCAAACTAATTAATACTATAACATATGTTAGTTATTAAAATTAAAATTGAGTGCAAAATCAAATTATTTCATATGTCATATTTGTCAATAATCTCTATATTTAACCACTATATATCATTTTTAGTCAAAATATATCATATAAAATTATATATACATTTTTTCTCACTAATAAGTTAATATGATGGTTTGTTTGATGCGAATCAGATGTTTTCAACAAATTCAAGGACAGCAATGGAAAATTCAAAGAAACCATCGCCAATGATGCGGAAGGGATACTTAGCTTATACGAAGCTTCGCATCTCAGCATGCATGAAGAAGATGTCGTCGATGAAGCCCTTGCTTTTTCGACAGCAACCCTGAAATCCCTGGTGGAACAAGCGAGCCCTCTTCTAGCCAAAAAGGTAAAGAATGCCCTCGTCCGGCCGTTTCATCGAGGCATGCCGAGAACAGAGGCACGGCAATACATCTGCCTGTATGAAGAAGACGAATCTCGGAATGAGACCCTCCTCGAGTTTGCAAGGTCAGATTACGATCGAGTATTGCTACTTCACCAGCGAGATCTTGGCATCGTCTCCAGGTAAAAAATGTTCTTAGTCTGTTGGGGTGTTATCTCACTAAATGTTGGAGCTGTTGATAGATCTAGTCTCGTTGAGTTTAAAAGAAAATGCTGACGTATTTAACCAACAAAAAAGTGTTAGCATTTAATAAATTTGAAAAAAAAAGAAAGAAAATTGTTCTCTTGGGGAGCCGGGACCCACTTTGAGCCACAGTATTCTCTTGTTCGGATACTGGTTGCCAAGTGCATAATGGTGATCTCACTTGTAGATGACACGTACGATGCATACGGTACATTCGAAGAGACCCAATTCTTGACCAAAGCGATCGAAAGGTTTGAATTACTTGCATAATTCTCCAAAAGCACTTTTGGTCCGGAATCTACCTATCATGTATTTTGATGTAAGATTTATGGATTATTATTGGCTATTATTATTTCTAGAACTTGTCCAGGAGTCCACTGATGTTTATGACTCGCAATAAAAACATTATTTCTCCCAGACTCTGGTAAGGTGTTTTTGTTCCTTAAATTTTCAGATTTGATATCAGTGCCATGGATCATCTACCAGCCGATTATCTTAAAGTCGTGTACAATGTCGTACTGGACTTTTTTGCCGAATTGGAAAGTGAAGCAAGCAAGGAAGGAAAATCCCATCTTGTCCCTTACGTGAAGGAAGCCGTAAGCCATACATAAATGTTTCAAAGATAAATTTTTGGGTGTCACTTTTAAGAATTTCTTTTTCCTTTTGCATTTGTGCTAGTTTAAAGCCTTGGTACGAGGCTACCAGCAAGAGGCAAAGTGGGTTCACGATGGATGTGTGCCGCCGTTCGACGAGTACTTGGAGAACGGATTACTCACTAGCACTTACGGCGTAATTCCAGCGGTATCGTTTATGGGATTAGGGAAAAATGCTGGGATCAACGAATATGAATGGCTAAAGAGTAATCCGAAGATTGTGAAAGCTGCACAGCTGATTACCCGTTTAATGGATGACATAGTAACCCATGAGGTATAGATACTTCCACAGCTCTTACGGTCCCACAATATTTATATAAAACTCTCGCAAATTCCGTCTACAACCTTCCGTTGTCGTAAATTGTTCACCAATAGATATGACGTTATTTAGGACCAAGGATAAAGCTTAGAAACGGAATTTGAGGTTCGAACCACAGGCTTCATGTCTATATAGTTGACTCCTTCCAGCCCACTCCAGTAAACCCACAAAAATAAGTATCGGCTGCGGGTGAAAACAATTATGATATTGAAATATTGTGGATGAATTCGTAGTCATAGATTATAATTTTGTTTGAAATGTGACACTGGGATTTGATTGCCTTCTTGGAATAATTCTCTAATCATTGCAAACAATCTCATATATGTTTGAAGGATGAGAGGAAGAGGGGATTCTGTACTTCTGGGGTCGAGTGCTACATGAAAGAACATGGTGTCTTAGAGGAGCAAGCAACCAAGGAGCTTCAGAAAATGATAGCAAGCGCATGGAAGGACATCAACGAGGAATGCACAAGGCCAACTGTAGTTCCAAAGCCACTCCTCATGCATATTCTTAATCTCACACGCCTAATTGATTTTGTTTACAAGTACAATGATGCATACACCTATTCCACAAATCTGGAAGATGCCATCCTCTCATTGTTCCTCAGGCCACTGCCCATGTAAGCCACTCGTAATAAGGCTTCATCTTGGATGGAATATTAGTTGGTTTGTCCTTTGCTTTGACCATATGGTGCGGGCTTAGGCTGTTTGATGTATTAATGCAGAAATAAAATGTAACACCTTTCAATCGATACCGTTGGAAGTTTGTTACAACCATTTGCTTATTTTATTCTCTCCCCTGCCCGTACTCAACCCGCTCAATACGACTCTTGTGCCTTTCTCTGTCTCCGTACACAGTAATTTTAATCGGACCGATTCAGCAGGTTTCCTTTATTCGGTATCAACCTTGTTATTGCTAAAGACGGTTGGGACTATGAGAATATTTGTGGATAGTCGATCAGCCTTAGGTTAATGTAAATATGGAATTTATACTTGGGTTGCCTAGGACAAAGAAGGTAGGATTCAGTTATAATGGTCTGTTAATGCCTAGGACAAAGAAGGTAGGATGCAAAAATAATGTTATACTGAAAATTAAAAGATATTACTTTAAATTATGTGTTCGATGCGTCTTTCATAAAGGCAAAATTATTTTGCTAGGAATAGAATATTACTATTTTGGCGAGGTTCTGTTGAAAGTGTTTCTAATGGTGGCAAATGTTTATACTCACAATGGCCTCTCTATGCTTACCAAATTTAGAAGCAGAGAAAACAGGGGAGTAATAACAGGGAGGCCTGTAATCTTCTTTTTTCTCTTCACTTTTTCTTGTCAAGTTCAATAGCATTGTATACGTTCCATTTTTGTACTTTACCTTATCCAACATCTTGAGAAAACTGCAGGTTCCAGGCCGAAGAATTTCAGTATGGCTATCGAAGACAAATCAGAAGAACCCCAGATGGAAAAAAAGACTAGTGAAAATCAAGAACAGGAATCGGAACCGTCAAAGGATGGAGATGAGCAGGGGATGGGAACAGAGAATGCGAAGGATGGAGGAATGGAAAGTGAAATAAATAAGGCAGATACAGAGAGTGGTACATCAGCAAATGGATTAGAAAGGAGTTCTTCATTCTGGAAAGAAGGCAGCAATCTATCTAATTTAAGACAACATGAAGCAAAGGCATTGAATGAGCTGAAATTGATGATCGAAGATGCATTCCTTGGAAACAAATTCTTTTCTAAGAAGTTTGAGCAAGAGAATGGAATGTCAGCAGCAAAATATGGGGAACAGAAAGAGAAGGAACAGACTAGGCAACTAGAGGAAGGGTCTTGTTCATTAAGTGGAGGTGGGAAGGAAAATGAAGCTCTTCGGAAGTTAGAAGCCAGAGAAGAGGCAATGGCAGCAGTAGAAGGGAAGGGAAAGGAAGTGATCATTGATGATCGAGATGAGAAGCAAGATGTTGGCTCTAATACTCCGGCGGACATGAATGAAGGACTTCTTGTCGACAAGGACCTTGCCTTGTGGGGGGTGCCATTGCTGCCTAGTAAGGGAGATAAAAGAACTGATGTTATACTAATGAAATTCTTAAGGGCCAGAGAGTTCAAGGTTAATGACAGTTTTGAAATGTTGAGAAACACTATCCAATGGAGGAAGGAAAGCAAAATTGATTCCATCATGGTTGAAACTTTTCAGGCTGAACTTGGCTCTGCTGCATATATGGAAGGCAAGGATCGCGATGGACACCCCGTGTGCTACAACATTTTTGGGGTGTTGGGCAATGATGATCTGCATGACAAGATTTTGGGGAATGAAAATAAGCATGAGAAGGTGGTGAGATGGAGAATTCAGCTGATGGAGAAGGGTGTCAACGGTCTCGATTTCAATCCTGGCGGGGTGTCCACAATGCTCCAAATCAATGATCTTAAGGACACTCCTTTACCAACAAAGAAAGAGCTCCGGCTTGCAACGAGAAAGGCAGTTCAACTTTTTCAAGATAATTATCCTGAATTGGTTTCCAAAAATGTGAGCTGATCTTTACCCAACTTCATTATCATGTTCCGCAATGTTTGCCTTATCTTTAAGAACTCACAGTCAATAACATGGCATGATCAGAATGCAGATGCTTGTTCCTAATTTGCAAATTCCCTGTTTAGCGTAAATCTCTAATGTTTTAATTTTTTTTTTTTAAAAAAAATCTCATTACATGAAATTCTCACGTTATGGGGTTTGGAGGAAAGTCAGATTTATACGGTTTTATCCGCCTTTCACAGTTTTACTCCAACCTTTAAATCACAGTAGGGTTAATATTATTGTTACACTAAGCTCGAACTTGTAAGCCTTTAATGTTGTCAACCAAAAACATACGTTTCACAATTTTATTTGTTTCCTCAAGCATAGACATGTTTAACCGGTAAGGTCTATTTTTCCTTGGGTTTTCATTTGAGCACATTTGGCACCTTATTGGGGCTTTTATGGTTGCGTAAAATGAAGTGCATGAAATTTAAATTATGCAATTGATGATGCACAATGATTGTTGGTTTGTTCTAGGTCTTTATCAATGTGCCTTCCTGGTATTATGCCTTTAGTGCTCTCCTATCGCCATTCCTGACTCAGAGAACCAAGAACAAATTTATTTATGCCCGGGCTTCCCGGGTCACAGAAACGTTGCTCAAGTGAGATCTTCCTCCCCTTCCCAGTTTCCATTTTATAGCTAGCAGTGATGGCTGCTATTGAAACTATAATGACTACTAATTGAGTTGTGCCGCAGATACATTTCTGGAGAGCAAGTTCCCGTCCGGTACGGCGGGCTCAAGCGTGATAATGACTCGGATTTTTTCGTTGAGGATGCTGCAAAAGAGGTCTTTATCAAGGGGGGTTCAACAGAGACTATTGAGATCCCTTCACCAGAGGTACATTTTCAAGAATGCGTCCCGAGATGTCATTTCTACTTCTTCTAGGCATCGATAATGAATAAAATGTCATCCAACCCCGTTTCATTAAGGTGAAGAGCGCATGTAGAAGATGGGCATGTCTCAGTAAAATAATAAGGCTATCTCCATAAAATAAAAATAAAATT
This sequence comes from Ceriops tagal, assembly GCA_021533255.1. Taxonomy (NCBI): domain Eukaryota; kingdom Viridiplantae; phylum Streptophyta; class Magnoliopsida; order Malpighiales; family Rhizophoraceae; genus Ceriops; species Ceriops tagal. The sequence goes on along the minus strand of CM038600.1, from coordinate 322,609 downwards.
ACATACAATTCACTTTTTTTATTTTTTAAATTTTATAATGCACGTAACTCGTGCTAAAAAACACTTTTCAGAGTGCATGTAAAACAACAATTGGATTAAAAGCAATATGAATTCATCCCATATAGACAGAACCAGAGTAAAGTAGTTTAAGTTATCAATGGTTGCCAGAATTCAACACGGATCGTTACCTGAAATTAACTTGCTATTGCATGTATGATCATGAACAGGCAGGAGACACTTTGATCTGGGACTTGACAGTATGCGGCTGGGAAGTGAACTACAAGGAGGAATTCGTCCCTACCAATGAAAGGTCATATACCATTATTGTTCAAAAGGAAAGAAAGATAGGCTGGCAGGAGGGATCAATTCGGAATTCTTTTAAGAACAATGAACCAGGAAAGGTTGTGATCGCAATTCAGAACGGAGCATTCAAGAAGAAACGTGCTCTGTATCGATACAAGACTAAAACCCTCACCTGAACGTCTTCTTGAGTTGTCAATGTCAATTACCAATTGTCGCCTGCTTCAAGCATAACTAATTGAAACATACTTGTTAGAACCAAGACCCCTGTTGAAACCCCTTGGTTCCGTTCAAGTAACTTGGGTTTTTTTCACCTTGGTCTTTTGGTTTCTATTGTAATAATAATAATAAAAGAAAATCAATTACAAGTTACCATTACCATATAGTACATATCTGTGTTCATTCAATTCAGATTAGGCCATAGAAAGAACTGAAGAATGACAAGATCCAGTTCAAATCACAAGTCTCACTTATATATAACTCTCTCTCCAATCTAACATGACAAAGAAAAAATGTATTTCCTTTGTGATATACATTATAATGATAACACATTTTTCAAGGACTCGGCAATTCTCCTTTTGCAACATTTGCCTTCATTTTCATTTTGGGATTTCTTCCATAATCAACATTGACAGGAGAACTTACAATTATGAACAGACCAACTGACAAGTCACCCAACAAAATACGGCTATCACTATGTTTAGGGCCAGCTTGGTAATGGATTATTCATTGCTGTAGTAATCAAAATAATAATAGTAAGATTTCTATGAGGACCAGCTGACTCCCCACCCAATCACCTCCACGATGATGGACACTCAGAAATTGCCACTTGCCAGCAACCATTACTACAACCAGGATCAGAAAGTTCTCAGCTAGACACCCAATAACGTTGGACATCATTGATCATTGACATCATGAAAAGGTTCTTTATTTGTATACTAATGCACACCTAGTCCCTAGACACCCTTTATGATATACTGCGACCCATATGAGCCAAGGTGAGCAACACCAAAATTCACATTGGACCCAGGCCTTTGCCAGGACATTTCTCAACTTGTAAGTGCAACCAAGATCCAAAACATGCAATTATGCAGAAGCAAAGTGAACAATACCTTAGAAAGTATGTGAAGAAATGAATTGTGACACTATTGGTATCCCCATTTGGCATTGCCTCGAGGATGTCAAGCATCTAAAAAAAACCATCCTCTCTACAATACACTGGGAAAATTCAGAGAAATGGGCGTAGAAGGGCACAACAGGAACATAAAACAAGCATGCAAAATATAGCCAAATGAAGATTCAGATCCAACTGCTTCTTTATATGTAATCCATACTTTATCAACCAAAAGGAAAATGGTTCGTGTTTTTGCAACACAGCAGAAACAGAGCCTCAGCAAAAATATCCTGCCATATTGAAACCATTTTGACATTACCTCTTGAATAAAAAAGCCAGCACTGGAGCTAAAGGTCGATTTAACATCCGGAACTGACTACAGATCCATTTGTCAACTGATAATCCAGAAGCAAAGGCTTCTACCATTTCCAACTCTTCCCTGGACAGCATAAGGAAATGATGAATCTCACATTGTTTACTGTAAGCACACAATCCTGTCTAAGATCACGCTATTTAACCATTGAAACAGTTGATAATGTAAATAGAAAAACATATGGAAGCAGTAGGCAACAAACTGGAATGAAGGATTGTGGATTTCATTCTTACCATTGGCCCAAAAAAGGGAACAGAAGACCCAAAAATAAGAACACTAAACATATTAAGATAGAAGACCTATATCAGTTTTAAGGCTATTACAGCATTCCTTCGACTAAAACGCAGGCTCAAAGGTGTATTGATTGGCTTATGTGTATGCGATCTTTGTTTGATGGCATAGCTAATTTATTTTATGAAAACAGAAATGCCATGTGGTAAAGCAGCAGAAAAGTAAGTCCATCGATAAATGCTGTGAAACATTGAACCATGAGGAGTTGAATAATCTATAAGGGCCATGCTACGGTTCAGCGCCATACACAAATAGAAAAAAATAGATATAGAACCAATAAAATCTTACATCAGCTAGCTATCTTCAGTTTGAGCTGTCAAAGGATTTTTAGCAAAGTGGAAAGCCAATGCAGTAAGTATCAGATCTTGAGCAGAGCCAAAAACATACCTCCCACCAGGTTGTCCCACATACATGACTAGGCTGATGAGGCCTCCTGGTACTAGGATCCTCGCTGCAGCATTCAATGCTGCCACTGTTGTTTCTGGAACTGTGGTTACAGCTTTGTCACCTCCAGGAAGGTACCCCAGGTTGAAAGCAACAAGACTACAGAAACCCATGGAACTAGTTACTTCAATGCAAATTTTTAGTACACCTCTAATCGAATTCCTCAGCACAGGAATTTTCTGTATTAGGCAGATTAACTAAGAGATCCACAAAAAGTTCCCGATAGTAAAGCAAACGAATAGGATGCAAGAGGCAAAAGATGATCCAATTAGGTTGCAAATAGAATAATGCATGTAGTTCAGTAATATTATTTCTGTGAACTACATGAAGAAGTATGAACTGACAGAAAGTTAAGTGGTAATGAGTACCTTACAGGACTATTTTCAGGAACAATTTCTTCTATTCTACTATGACAAATGGAAAACAGCTTGACAAGTTCTTTCTGCACAAATGTTATTTTCAGTTAGGACCAGATGGATAACATAAGAAAATGAATTTAGGTTACACGACCAGAAATGGCTGGATCAAGTACCAGAAATGCTCAACCATAATGTTAATAAGGATTAATGCACTACAGCAAATACAGTTGCATGGATACATAAAAAAAAAAACAACTAAACATGGTATTTAACATCAAAATATTGCACTATTTTGTCCAATGCCAAACATGTCTCAATGATCAGCCCAATCTGCTGCATGAACTTTTCATCAGAGGGAGCAGTTGAGGGACATCTTCTTCTTGTTTCTTTCTTTCCCCATAAAGTAAACATTTACATCACTTACAAAGGATACATTTGAATCAATTCCCACTGAAGTTCAGTTGAACTGGGGTTGCAAGACTAGGAAAATTGGGATCCAAAAGTATACAAAAGGACCAGTGAAGCTTCTAGATAATCCAAGGATGAGAGGAAATAGCAAAATGAGATTTCCAGAGACTGGAATCACATCACCACAATTAGGCATTAACAAGCCTATTTCAAATATAACTTGATGCAAAGCCCACAGAATTATGGTGATAACCTGGGATAAGAATTTGGAGGTCCACCTCTAGTTACTACAAGTTAAACAGTAGAAGGATGTTAATATTAGCATAATACGCTAAAGGGTTGAAACTATTAATGACCATTATTGAGAAACAGCCAGTTTGACCTTGAAAACTAAAACTTGTACAATATTTACTAACTCCCCAAGTGGAACTAAAATGTATAAAAGCAAATACACAACAGAAGCACCTCTTTTGGTGTGACAGAACCATCCAGCAATGAAGAAGTGCTTGCTAAAGCGTCTCTTTGGATATCCAGCCCATAAACACGACCACTGCCTGAGTCATCAGCCACCAATTTGAGCATCGCTAAGGTATCATAACCATTGCCACAGGTGGCATCTATCACACTATCCCCTTTTCGAACAACATGCTTCCATACCCTTATTAAAAACAAAGAAGAGAGTAAGAATAAGAATGACGGATGTTGAATGTCAAAATCCATTTACAACTGAAGAAAAATTCAATTTCAAACACCAATGTAAGAAAGGGGCAATATCATTAAAAACTAACAGTATCCTTGAAAAAGTAAGGTTGTTGTCAACAGGAAAGTAACAAAACTTGAGCTGCAAACATCTTTCAAAAACAACAGGCACATAAATTCTATCATTTGCAACCCATTTTTATTCGGTCCTTACCCCATGCCAATTTTCAGCCAGAAAATATGTAATCAATTTCAAACAGAAATTTCCTGAAGCAAACAGATTAATTTCAATGGACTTCTGAAACAAAACAGAACCTGAACCCTTAGGAAAATGATGCTAGAGGTTTTGAAGGACCAAAACCAGAATGCTGCAAGATTCATTTCCATGTAAAATGTTATTAATTGTATTTGACACATATATTAACCATCTAATTCAATTCCAGAGAACAGAAACAATGACTTCAAGACGGTCTTGTGCTACTTGTTTCCACAGGGAAGTATTTAGCCATTAAATGCCTCAATGAACAGAAATCAATAAGTATGCAGGAGCATGGGAGACATCTCATCATCAAGTTCTGTTCACATACTGCTGCTGTTTCAAGTGAAGAGAAGAGACATACAATTCAAGTCGCAGACAATTTCACCTGAGCAACATCCATTACGCTTAAAATCATCAGAAACATGTTGAACAACAGAAATAGGTGGCAAAACAAGGAAGGGAGCAACTAGATGATCAGGTAGCCCAATGAAAAAAAAGACAAATGGTTCATATTTACACACACACAATTTTATATATCTATATATGAGAAAGGTGTCAATCACAAACTTAATAATGAGCCATTGAGATCAGGTCCTTCTTTCTTACTCTTCCTTGGTTAGATAATGGTAACTAAAAAGAGGTGAACAAATTAGAAAACAATGGTGCAACCCGCCTTTTTTTTTTTTTTTTGGTGGGGGTCAAGAAACCTGTCAAACATTAAAATTAGGAAACTTTATTTAACAGCAAAAGCACCCTAAACAACAATGACATCAAACCTATGTAGACATTCCTTCATCAATGCCCGCGTTGAGACCCTCAGACTAAGGGATCTCAAGTTCAAGTCCTACCTTTTACTCATCAAAAGGATAGGGCACCTAATGACCCCTGAAAACAGCTGGAAATGCTCACACGTAACGACAAAACATGGGAAAAAGGGAATTTGCAATGCTTAGGCCCAAAAAAAAAAAGAAAAAGATTCAATGCTGTCCAGAAATCAATTCAATTAATCTATATTACAATTTCCAATAGAAACATATTCATCTTTTCTGCCATTTGCTTTTGTCAGAAAACAAGCAGAATAATGATGTTTGGCAAAGATCCCTTTGCTTTCTTCCAACGAAGGGGCAGTAGTAAAAGCAATGACATAACCTCGTACCACTTCGCAAACCCAACAGTATGATAGTTTCGTGCAACGCAATGGGAACAGGTTTTTTTTTTTTTTCTAGCTTTTTAATTTTACAACTACGCACATATGGAAGCTAGTGAGGATAAATCAATGAATTATTTATAAATTTATTTTGAATCTTTTTCTGTTGATTTTTTGAAGGTCCGGTACCACTCTGTTTTTGGGACCATTGGCCATGTCAATAAATATCAAGAAAACAACTTTAAAAAACAAATAATAATAATAATAATAATAATAATAAAACAAAAAGAAAACAGAGAAATGAAGGAGAGTGGTGGAGAAGTACCTACAAATGGGCTACTTCGGTTGCCTTCTTCTTGCCCAAAACATAACCAACCAGGTCATCCTCCACTCCTGCAAATACAGTATTCATCATCGCATTGACATTCCAATAACACACACACACACAAGCAAAAGCACACGGGAAACAATGGAAGTAGGGGAAGAGAAAAGGGAAGAACCTGAAAGAGGGGAATGGACAGAGGACGAAATACGGGTAACAGAGAATTTTCTACATGGGAATTGGAGAGTAGAGACGGGTTGGGCGTTGGAGAAGCAGCGGCGGCGGCTGAGGCCTCGGTTTCGTTGGGGGTGAGAAACAACAGGCATCAGTAACAGTAGCAATATCCTGTTGCTCAAACAACTCAAACTGTTCATTGCCATTTTCCTCCCAAAATGTTAGCTAATCTGTTCAGTCGGCCCTTTCACTTTTGGATGGACTTGACATTGGGTTTAAAGCCTTGTTGAACATCTCGGGTTCTCTGATCCTAAGAAAGTACCACCACACCGTAAAACATGGGCAAGCCGGACGGAGCAGATGCGAAATTGACCTACCTGGACGGGTTTTTTTTTTTTTTTTGGTTATTTATTTATTGTTCTTTTTCTTTTTTATTTTATAAAAAGGACGAAAGATTGAGAAAAAAAAAACAAAAATAATTACATACGAAACAGATTTAAGAATTTTAATTTTAATAAAAAATAAAAATAAAGATTACCAATAATCAATTTTTAGATATAAAAATATTTTTAACAAACACTAAATTAAAAAATAATTTTGAATATAAAAATATCCTGATATTGTAATTTTTACATAGACCAATAAATATGCATTTTGAAATTTAATTTTTTTTTATTTATATAAACTCATATGGAGTAGAAGAAAAAGATATAAAATACAAACAATACCTACAAAAAGAGTTTTATATCAAGTTATTTTTATAAAAATGAATTCGTTAAAAATTCATTAACTCGTACAAATGGACAATTGTCCTGGTCAAGTTTCCAAGGACTTGCGGCGAACCCCACCGCGATTCGCAAATATCTTCAACTAACGGGCAACAGAGTGCGTGCTTGTGCTTACAGGAGACTGACCTGCCTGCCTGCCTCTCTCTCTCTCTCAAGGAAATTTTCGAACCAGAAAGCAGAGTGCTTGGGGTATCTTTTTAGGCCATTTTTGTAGTCGACATAGTTGAGGCCAAACCGAACTGTATAACCGAATTGCCATTCAAAGTCATCCAGAAATGACCATGCATAGTATCCCCTGACGTCCACTCCTTCTCTGCCAATCAAACCCATCCTTTATTAGCCACGCACACACTCACTTGCATTGAAATTGAATGCTATGGTATGTTCCCCTAGTTGATTGATTACTCGGCTGGTGGCTAGCCGAAAAGTAATTATGAGTGAAATAAATAAATAAATATGAATCTAATTTTCAATAATAGAAGTTTTAAAAGCTTGTTTGATATGTATTTTTTAATAAAATTCAGTTTAATTTTAAGATCAAGTTTATTCAATAATTATATCCTTTTCTTCAATACAAATTCTTAGATATAAAGATATTTATATTAATTTTTTTTTGTTTCGCACAAATTTTTTTTCCCTTTTTCTAATTTTCAAATATAAATCTAAATTTTAGAAATTAATGCATCTAAACACGCCATAACCTTATATTTTTTAACACATGAAATAAATTAAAAAAATGAATAAAATATCATTCATTTGTACTAAAATATATATTTATTTATTTATTATTATTATTATTATTATTATTATTATTTGAATACGGGAATTCGATGGAATTGTAAGAATTGTCACGCTGAACAAAAGAATTAAAAATGCAACAACAAAACTTACTTGATGGCTTCTAAAAGATACGATAGATGCATGGAGTGGAATTTTATCCTCAAGCCGTCATTTAAGGCATCGTCGAGGGGAAGTGTGCTATTATTTGGATCAGCCATCCCTGTCAATTTCCTAATTTAATCAGAAGACTGTTTTTAGATGTATCTAAATTCCCGCGAATGAAAAAGTACACTTAAGGGTTTTTTTTTTTTTTTTTTTTTATGAAGTAGAGAATTGTTTACCATTCTCGGTGATAATAATGGGAAGATTGTTGTATTCCCCCTTCACATATAACGCTACATCTCGAATTCCTTGTGGATAAATGTAAATCCAACCGGCTGCAGTCTTCACGTAACCGACGACTTCGATTAAAAATTAATGCAATACCAAAACAGGTATAAAATTATAAATGCTGCCAACAAATTAATTCGGTGTGTATGCCATATGCCTTTTGTTGGGTTTTCCCCCCCCCCCCACACTTTCTTTGTCCAGTTAAGTTGGGGACGAGAATATTTTATATGATGATTAGATCTAGTTAGGAACCCTAGGTTTCGCTCTCAAGCAAATGGCTTCATAATTGCAATCACTGATTATGCTAGTTTTTTTGTTGCCTACACCAGATAAGAGCTAGAGAGCACGGGGTACCTACCTGCTCACCGATCGGAATTCCATTTCTTTCCGCTGTAAAAAGAAAAAATTCAATTTCCATGTGGTTTCTTAGAAAGTGTGAAATAAAAAAAATAAAAAAAATAAAAACAAGAAGAAGAAAGGAAGAAACAAGGAGATCGAATGCTACTTCTCATCAGAATTAACTTGTGTTAAGGCTATTTTTCTAGTCCCAAAGAATTCACGTGTGATGAGAAATTTCACTAAAAAATAAAAGAAAATAAATTATGATCAACTCGAAGAAATATAATAAACGAAAAACTATTAATTTTTTTAATCAAAATCAGAGCTTTTGAGCCTCGAAAACGAAATAGGAGGGGAAATAAAATAAAAATTCAAGAATCTAGATAAAACCAATTAGAATTTGGAGCAAAATTAAAAACACACACACACACACACACACACAAAACAAAAAAAAAAAATTAGAAAATTCAGATGCTAAAAGAATATTGGATAATTTAGACTCACTGGTTAGATTAACGTGGCTATCTGTTGTACAGCTTTGGTTGATGTCGCGGGCGGGGGGTGTGGCGTCTTCTGCGAACCTGGCTGTGTAGTAATTTACTCCAACGTAGTCAAGTGATCCTTTCACCATTTTCATTTCCGAAACAGTAAACTTCGGCAATCTGTCTCCTACCAAGTCTCGCATTGTCTCTGGGTAGTCACCATACGTCATTGGATGAATAATCCTACGTGCAGCAAGCATAATATGCGACATTATTAACCTTCTAATTAAATTCTAAATTAAGATGTGATATATATATATATATATATATATATATATATATATATGATATGACTCGTCATTTTAATTATTTACAATCAACTTGATACTTTTCAAATGTAAACTCATATTATTATTATTATTATTATTATTATTGTGATTGTGAAATACATATTTATAATTTTAGTATTGATTGCGATAGGATGTATCAAAAGATTAAAACTGTGCCATTAATATTTATTATAATGTAATATATAGAGACGAGTATGAACTCATCCATGTAATTATTTTTATTTTTTTTACATATATCGATGGACAGTCACCGACTAGCTGTGAATTGTATTTAATTGATTAGTTTTGAAAAAAGTTTCAATTTTAGTGGATAAGACTAAAAGATGGTGGGGTGGTCCAATTTGGGAAAATAAATAAATAAATAAATAAATAAAAGGTTAGTCACGTAAAATTTTTGCACTAAAACAACATAATGGCTTCCAATGACTCACCATCCAAAAGAAAAATGGAGAGCTCTAAGAGCAGCCTTTCTACAGCTAGTTGTTGGATATTTGGGCACCATCCAGAAAGTCTCTACCGTGATCCCAACTATTCCCTTTTGAGAAGCCTGCAAATACAATCAATTCAAATTTAATTAGCAATTTTATATATTTCTTGCTCTCTCTCTCTCCTCTCTCTCTCCCCCTCCCTCCCTTTTATTTATTTATTTCAGTTTAATTAAGGAATGAGAAGTCAGACATTAGTGAGATCCGCAGGCAAATTTCATCTCAAAGATTTATACTTGATAGCCATCAGTCGATACCTAATTTTAATAGGTAAACACCATGGTTCATGCCCCCCACCACCACCCCGCCCCGCCAAAAGTTGTACATTTTGTTCACTTGGTATTATGCTAAAAGCTTGAACTTTAGTCTCCACAAATTACGACGAAAATAATGATAATAATAATAATTAAAAAAAAAAAAAAGAGAGGAGGACTTTCAGCTCTTTGACCATTGAACCACCCGAGACGCGGACAAATTAAGAACGAGAGACTGGCCAAAAACCTGATATTTCTCCCGGTACAAGTTTACGGCAGCCGCATGAGAAAGAATCATGTTATGAACCACCGTGTAGGGTTCGGTGGCGGAGTTGCCGGCACTGCAATTCCCGATGTAGGCAGAGCATCGGCCCGGTGCAAAACTCCCGGTTCCATAACCGAAGTACGCAAATAGGTTAGGCTCGTTAATGGTGACCCAATACTTGACCTTGGCACCAAATTGTTTGAAGCAAAAATCCACATAATCGCGATAATCATCCCTAATTAATCATGATTACTTTGTTTAATTTTGGGGATGGAGAGTTTCAAATAAAAAGCAACCAGATTAAGTACCGCAAATCCCTTGACTAGGTGGGTGGTGTTAACATCAGAGATGACAAAACATGAAACAACTTGCTTGACCGATTTAATCTGCCCAAAACGTAATTCGACCCGATTAAAAAAAAAATTCAATAACCCGTAATTCGAAACACAAATAATTTAAAATTTAATTAACTAAAGTCTTAATTAATCAAAAATCAAATAATTTTAAACTTAAAATCGGTAAACTTTAAATTATAATATATTTAAAATTTAACAAACTCAAAATTTAACCAACCCAAAAACTTAATAATAATTCATAACTCGAAATAACTCTACCAAAGTTCAATTGAACCTACCTGCTCGCCATCTTCATTTAATATAACCACCTTAAGGGACATGTAAGAACTAAACAATGGTAATAATAATAATAATAATAATAATAATAATAAAACTTTGATTTGATTGCAATAATTTGTCGGTGTTAATTACTAGCTTACACAATCTTAGAGCTCAAGAATCCACCGTACTCCTCTTCAAGAGCTTGCGGAAGATCCCAGTGGAATAGAGTCACAAGAGGTTGAATGCCTGTTACAAATAAAAATTAAAAAGGGTATTTATAAGACATGCTCATATATATAATTTCAACTCTAGGTATGAACCTCTAATTATATTTTAAAACGATCAAAAAGAAAGTAATTTTATTGTGGAAAAGGAGCAAGATTACTTAACCATGGAATCGAAGCTCGTCGATAAGAAAATTATAGAAATCGACACCCTTCTGGTTTACGCCTCCATCGATTGTTCCTTCTGAAGGCAAATTGTAAACAATTAGATTACTAAAAGGCATCATGAATTTTTGGGATTCAAAGTATACTTCAAACATGGATCAATATAATATATTTCTAAGAAGAAACCATTCATGTCTTTGACAATGACACGCTATTTTATTAATCATTCGTAGCTATCATCATTAGTTGTGATTATTTACAGTTAATTATAAATATTCAGTCAACAACTATGACAGGGCAAGTGATTATTTTATCTATATATATCTGCAACCATGTAACAACTCTCTATTTTTTTTCCCCTTATTTTACAAGAAAAGATGATGGTGGGGATTCAAATTAGACTTACGCGGTAATATTCTGGGCCATGAGAGGGAGAATCTGAAAGAGTCCAACCCAATCTCTTTCATGAGAGCAATGTCTTCCTGCGCAACCATTATTTCCAAAATAAAATCATTCTTTTATTATTATTATTTTTTTCGTGGGGGGGGGGGAATAAATGAGAGTAAGTAACTTTATTAAAGAAGAAATTAATAATAAGAAAAAAAAATGATACACATAAAAAAGATGGGGGAACAGAAGCATAGAATATATTTCTTTCATGGACTAAAAAAACAGACCAAAAAACAATTTATTATTTTTTAAAAGTATCCTAAAAATTGTAATATAGTTGTAACGCACATATATATATATATATATATATATATACCTTGTACAGAAAATAAAATTCTTCCGCTGTGTTTCCGTTGCTGTGGTCCAGAATTTTTTCTGCGAAGGCAAGCATCTCTCTGATGATCACCAGAACAATTAAACAAGCATAACAAAAATCCTCACAATTTTTATAATTCTAATTTCATCCTTCCACTTTTTACTTAGTTTCGAAATGATCCCAACTTTACCATCCTCCTTTTTACCCTCACAAGCCTAACCAAGGTAGCACATTGTCCTGTCTTGTCACTTTCACGATGAATTAAAAGGACGGAAAAGAGGGATGCGATAATTGCAAATCTTTTTTCGTTATTGAGTTTTATTATCAGTATTTTATTATATTAATATAAAAATTAAAAATAATAATTTAACACAAATTCATATTAATAAATTTTTAATATTTTTATATTTAATTAATTTTTATAGAAAATACATATCAATTATTATTAATATTTAAAATTTAACGATATAAATTTATATTTAATCTTCTCACCTAACTTTTTTTTTGCATCTATGTACTTTTTTTAAAAAAAAATTATTACTGTAACGTCCAATCATGCACCAGTTCACAACGCACGTGACATTTATTAGCACTGGGCTGACCCCTTCCCCACCCCCCGCTATCGATGTCTAAGGGCCACACGCTGTTGTCCATCTTTGCATGCCGTCGAGTCTTGATTTTCCAGCCATATCGTCTCACCCAACTGTCAAAAAATTTTCCAATTTACAGTGAGTGAGAGAGAAAGAGAGAGGCTATATAATTAATTACCTGGATATTGCTGAACAAAAGTATCCCATATGCTTGGTTTTCTGCCGTCGACACGAGCCGCTCCTTCATACTAAAATTAAAACATAAAATGATCGAAGAGACACCAAAAAGTATGAAATCTTTCTTTTTAAGAGATTATGTTTCTATTTGTATAATAGAGGGGCATTCTACCGACTTCCCCACTGCAAGGTATATATATATATATAAAAAAAAAGAAATATAAAGAGATATAGAATGCAGAGAAATGCATAATAACTTGACTTTTTTTTTTTTTTTTTGTTTTTTGTTTTTCTTGATGATTCAGATCGATGAAATTTGTTTGTTTAGCAGTGTCTTGTTTTGTCAAAACATCTGTAATAAAATTTTATGTAGGTCAAATTAAGGGAAAGATTGACATGTGATAACATGGACTTTTTGTAATCAAGGTGAATTCATATTGCATACAGATCAAAGGAAAAGATTGAAACGATTATCAATTATCAAACGAAGGAATAAAAGAAAATCAAATTGATACACACACCTGGTATGCACTTGATGCTGCTCCAAATACAAATCCATCTGGGAAGCTGCTGCGGTTGAGAAGAAGGTGCTGCTGACTTGACGAGTAACGGCGGGAACACGAAGATCCAACGTAAGGCAGCAACACTAAAGAAGCCAGCAGGCTGAAAAGCAGGGAATAATTTCTAGCTTCCATTGCCATACATACATATATATATATCCACCCTTTACATTTCAACCTTCTGAGATGGTGATATGCACAACATATGCGTATGGAAATTGTCGGCAAAGTTGGTGGCAATACTCGGCCTCGTATAGATAGAGAAGTTACAACCGTTAGGTGTGTAACGGGTGGAAGTCGTACGTTTGGTATATGTATAACAATTATATATATCTCTCTACTAGTTGAAGTAATGAGCATTCTGTAGGTACAAAAATTACGTATCTGCACGAAGTGAGGTTATGGTTCCTGTTATGAGCTATATAAATTATTTTAGGTGCTAACCATTTTAATTTAATTAATAAAGTCTTTCGGTATAGTCTCCAGAGATTATAATTAGTTGGGGTAGGTGAATGTTCAGCCTGCTTTTGGTCGTTGGATAACGAACAACAGAGACATTATATAGACTGGACTGGTAGTTTTGACCGAGGCAGGCCGTTTCGCATCACGTCTCCTCTGGGGGGACAATTATATAGGCTTGAACAACTCAGAATAGAAATTAACAGGTAGTACGAGTTGTATTTTAAAATAATAATAATAATAATAATAATAATAATAATAAAATTATTAGATTATAAGTTATATAATAATTTTTCTATTCTTGTAAGTATAATAATTTTAATCACTATAATGTCTTTCGTATCATATATTGTTTCTTGCTCACAGGATGTCCATAACACTTCTCCTTTCCCGCAAACGATTTCAAGAAGTTGAATGACAAATTTGGTTACTATTTAAGGAGCTGCCTGTGGTTCAATTTTTGTCAAATTTGTGTTACGCTTCTCTATTCTTTCCCCCCTTTTTTTCAAACAAACTCAAGTATATATTTTTTTTCTTAACCGTAGTAGGTCACGGTCTAATCAACGGCATTCTTTTTTTGAACGGGAAAGTTTTGTCCCAATCAAACCAACCACCACATTTACGGTTTTACTTATCTAGATTAACGAGATTCGATTGAATTCAGAGAAAAGACGAAAGGGAGGGGTTTTAGTGCAGGTGAGTCACAATGTAAGGTCTGAAAAGCAGCCAAATATAGCTGTTCATCCCTATTTTTAAATAAAAACTATTTTCATAACTTAAATTTATTATATACAAAGTAATTTTATTAGTAAATTAAGACTCATCCTTCAATTCAATCAAATATTATAAAAAGATATTTAACAACTCAATGATCACTTTGCTAACACAAGTTTGCATGCCTGTGGGTGCAGGAATTCTAAATCAGTGAGCCATATTTCTATGACTTTCCAAGATACCCCAAAGAGATTCTTAGCACCTTTTACCAAAAGATCACCACCACAAACTCGAAGTAGGGTGGATGCTAGGCGACCAATGGGCCTGACTGTTTCCTTTTTTCGGTGCTTTGCTTGACTTTGTTAGCTTTTAACAGGGGCTTGTGTTTGGCAGGTAGTCCTGATGGTTGAGGTAATGGACAGTGGCCTGGTTGGCTAGGCAGCTCAAAGCAATATATATAGGTGCTTCTGGTCATGTCCTTTTTTACTGCTTCGGTGCTTTAAGTGATAAACACTAGCCCTTCAAAAAATAAAAAAGTCCACCAGGCTCAGGAGCTGACAGATGAGCATCCAACTTTCTTTTCTGTGTTTGAGTTAGTTTATAAATTTGCTTAATTGTATTCCTTCATGTATGTGCTAAAGTTTTATGGAGTTATCCCACCAAAATTAACATGTTGACATGTTAAGACAGTCTCACCCAATAATTATTCCTGTATGTAATTAATTTACTACAATTTAAATGAACGAGCATCACGCGTTTCGCAAGAAAATGGCCTGATTACAAAGGCAAATGCTTGGTTATTATGCACCATACACGGGAAAAGAGTTTGCGAATGTGTACTCTCCTCGTTCCTGGACGAAAAGAGTGTGGCCATTTCTCTCTCATTTTGGAAGCAAATACAGGAGTTATAACAATGAGTTTTAATTTAATGATTCAATTTTAATTTTATCAAGACGGTGGAAGGAAACGTGATGGTTTCAACGATTTTTATGAAAATAGAAAGTTGTGTATAATACTTACATTTACCTTTGTAGCGTTGGTACTGAATGTCGACGGTGGTGTGAATATTGATGACTTTCAACCAATGTCTATAAAATATTTGCCAACATTCTATTTGAAAGATTTAAGATTACGTGGAGTTTCATGTTACAACATTTTAAATAATATTTTGGTAGCAAATAAAATCATTGAGGTGATAAAGAGACTATTTTTAGGAAGTGTAATTATTAAAATTAATTTTAAAAAATATAATTTTATAAAAATAAATTTTTTTTATCAAATAATAAGATATATAAGTTTTGGGTATCGATAGAAGTTATGGATATGAAAATGCATATCCATAATGTTATTGTCAATTCTTGTTAATGACAACCTAATAAAATAGTTTTTTATAGCAAGATAATTAGGGTAAGGAGACTTCTTATCACTGTTCTTACTTATTTTGGTAGTTAAAAAGTCTTAATGTGTTGTTGAAAAAAGTTACATATATGAGATTTATTTAAGGTACATCGTTCAATACTGTTATCAGGTTAACCCATCTACAGTTTATCGATGATATTATTATATTTAGCAAAATAGATGATGATTTAATTAGGACTTGCAAGAGGGTGCTTTAGTGTTTTGAATGCTATGTTGTGTTAAAAATCAATCTCCTAAAGACAAGTTTATATGAAGTTAAGGTATGCAAGAAGAAAATATAATGTTAAGCTAGCTTTTAGGGTTGTGGAGTTAGATCATTATTGATGAGATATCTTGAGTTTCTATTAGATGCAAATCTATAAATTAAGGATCTATGGAACTTGGTTATTAAGAAAATGGAGAGTTGTCTAATGAAGTGGAAAGCGTGATTCTTATCGAAAGTTGAATAGTTAGTTCTTTTAAAATCATGTTTTAAGATCATGACCCATTTATTATATAACTTTATTTAAGATGTCAAAGCATGTGAAGGAACGGATTGAAAATTTCAATGATCTTTCTTTTAGGGTGAGACAAATGATCAAAAGTAGATGCACTCATTTGCAAACAAAAAAAAAAAGTCTAGGTATTAGTAACTTTAGAGATTCCAACATAGGATTATTGTCAAGGTAACTATGGAAGACAAAAAACACCAATAATGCTTTTGTATGTCAAAGTACTTGAGGTAAGATATAGGGAATAGTAATGGTGGCCCTTAAGAGTGATCGCCGTAGTAGTGCACTCAAATGTTTTTAATGCAGTAGAGCATATTGTTACAGAGTTAGGCTTTCGACGTACTAACCTGCGCGGCACTTTGTCGATCTTGCAAGAGAAGATGTTAAATAAGCCTTGGAGAGTTTGAGAGAATCAGCAGAAAACTTGTGAGAGGCAACTGAGCAAGTTGGAAGTGTTAGAAAGAGAGAGCACAAGAGAGCTTTGCAAGTGAACTTGTATTGAGAAAGGATTCGTGCTGTACAAATGAGAAGAGTAGCCTATTTATACAACTAAAAAAAAAGGCCTAGAATGGAATATTCTCGATATATACAAGGAGCATTCTAAATAAGCATTTAATGCGGTCCCTTCT
The DNA here is from genome assembly GCA_021533255.1 of Ceriops tagal. NCBI lineage: Eukaryota > Viridiplantae > Streptophyta > Magnoliopsida > Malpighiales > Rhizophoraceae > Ceriops > Ceriops tagal. The sequence goes on along the minus strand of CM038600.1, from coordinate 305,775 downwards.
AGAATTCTCTAGACCATTATATTGCGTACCGCATGCTTTTGGGACCTTCTGTGGGTATTAAACGGGCTGGACAATGTTAGCAGCCCACAGAGGTTTAGTTTTGGCCCGAGTTTGCACCTTAAGGATATATGAATGGGTCGGATCAACATATCCTTGTGACATTCTCCCCCACTTAATTCTGTGACGTCCTCGTCGTATTTTCAACCTTAAATTGCCGAATGTGATCAGCAAATTGCCAAAGCTGGTCCTCTCGTTCCCAACTAGCCTCGTTGTCTCGCAAACCTTTCCATTTCACTAAGTACTCTGTGTAGTTGGGAACTCCTCTTCTCCGTATCATTCGGTCAGCAAGGATATGCTCCACGTTCTTGTTGAATTTGATGATCACAGCCGTTGGTGCACGCTTGGACTCATTTCGGCTTAGATCTTCTTCGTCTTCATAGAAAGGCTTTAAAAGACTTACATGGAAAACATTGTGGATCTTTAGCTTTAGGGGGAGTTGGACTTGATAGGCAGCCTTTCCCACATGCTTAATGATAGGGAATAGCCCTTCATACTTCCGTACCAAGTCCTTGTGTACTTTGCGTAGAGACTTGAATTGGTTGGGCAGCAACTTCACCATTACCATGTCTCCTGCTTTGTAATCTCTTGGGCGTCGCTTAGTGTCATTCGGTTTGCGAATTTTGTAGGCAATGGGACTTTGAAAGGCTTTTCGTAGTCTGGTAGTAACACAACAGGTTCCTCAGAGATTGCTTGTTTCAATCTCTTGAAGGAAGCTTGGCATTCTGAATCAATCAAATCATGAAGTTGCTTCCTCAGTTCATCGAGCTCTAGGGGTGCCATGCGATAAGGACCCATGGGAGAGGGGTTAGCACCGGGTTCCAACTCAATGTGGTGATCCACATCCCACTTTGGTGGAAGCTTCTTTGGCAATTCGGAAGACATGACGTCCTTGAACTTAGTAAGGAAAGCTTGAATGGGTTGTGGCAGTGCGGGAGTTGGTGTTGTTATGTCCTCCTCATCGTTTAGTTCTTTTATGGTAGCGACATGGTCAGAATCCGACTTGAGACTCCACTCGAATTGCAAGGCCAAGATCATCGATGGTTGAGACCTCTCCTTGCATTTCAAGGGAATTACTCGAATCTTACGAGCATGAGCAATCACAAGAGAACTTGAAACAGGAACAGGAAAAGCCGAGACTTTGTAGAAAAATGCAAGATCTAACACCACTTTGAAATTATCCATAGGAACGACGGTAAAGTTTAACTTACCAGTCCACTCGCCATTCTGGATAGTAACTCCATGTGTTACGCTTTAGATAGGTCTTGCTTCCGAATTTACAACTTTGATGGTGTCATTTCCCTTCGTTAGTTTGAGACTTAGACGTTTAACCTCTTGTATGTCCATGAAGTTGTGTGTTATCCCCGTATCTAGCATCGCACAAGCTGATTTACCCTCGATAGCAATATCAGTGTACAACAATCCCTTCTCCTTAGCGACTGTTGGGGAGAAACGCTTCGAAAAATTACCTAACTGTTGGATAGATCTCATGTCCACTTGGGTTTCTTCGTCGGCCTCTTCTGGGTTGAGTACCGCTATTATAGCATTCATTACTTTACGTTTAGGGCAGTCCTTTACCCAGTGCAATCCGTTACAAATGAAACAGGGTTTAAGAGGATTCGCTGAGTTTTGCTTACCCGCAGACTTTTTCTCATGCTTAGGACGGTCACTTGAGGGTCTTTGTTGTCCACCTTCATTGCGGCCAAAATCTTGCTCCTTATGCCCGGGTTTCTCTCCCCCACTTTTGCTAGAGTTCGGCTTCTTGCTTTTGGAGTGAACAGAGTAGTCGATGAAGGTTTCAACAGCGGTAATGGCAGCGTCCAGGATCTGCACATTACGCCTTTCCAACTCGACTCTCGCCCAATCCTTCAAGTTGTCTTTAAAGTAGAAGAGAAGTTCCCTATCGGACATTTCAATTTCAAGCATGAGGATAGTAAATTCTTTAATGTAGTCAGAAATACTACTTGTCTGACATAGACGACGCAACTTTCCTCTAACTTCACTGTCTGCATTATGAGGCACAAAGTACCTTCTCACTTTCGCCTTGAATTGTTCCCAAGTGTCGATTACAAATAAGCCTTTCTCCCGTTCAAAGTACTTCTGTCTTCACCAGAGTTGGGCGGTATCTCTTAGGAAGATTGGGGCGTTGCCTATCCTGATCAGGTCATCAATAACCCCAATGGCCTCGAAGTACTGCTTAAGGCCAAACAAAAAGTTTTCTACAACAGTGGCACTAGGTGTGCCATTGTATATGGCAGGTTTCAAGACCTTCAAGTCATGTACCGCAGTGGTGCTAGTAGTGGTAGCTGTACTAGCAAGTGAATTGTTTCGACGTAGAGAGTCCATCTCCCTATGGAGATCGTGGATCTCTCCTTCAATAAACTCACGAAGGTTAGACAAACCTTAATTCAGGGAGCGTATTTCTCCCTTAAATGAGCGGCCAAATTTTTCGATCATGAATTTGGCAACCCGCGTGATCTCCGCATTTTCATGGATCAAGTTCTCAACTTGATCACTGAGATCTCCTATAAGGGAGTTTATGTTGATGACGCTCCTTTCCAAGTTACCAACACGAGAGTCCATGGTTTCCTTTACTGGAGCCTTAGACTTATCATGTTTGGCTAGAGTACGCTGCTCCTCACGCCTACGAGCTTCTTGTTCCACTTGTTGCTCATCAAAAGTAGTCTCAACAAATCCTTCCTCACCTGCCATATTCACAACTCAAACAAGAACAAAGTAGAAACTAGGATTACCTTGCTTTGATACTACCTGTCACGGAGTTAGGCTTTCGACGTGCTTTAAACGTGCTAACTCGCGCGACACTTAGTCAATCTTGCGAGATAATATGCTAAGTAAGCCTTGGAGAGTTTGAAAGAATCAGCGGAAGACTTGTGAGAGGCAACTAAGCAAGTTGGAAGTGTTAGAGAGAGAGAGAGCACAAGAGAGCTTTGTAAGTGAACTTGTATTAAGAAAGGATTCATGCTGTACAAATGAGAAGAGTAGCCTATTTATACAACTCAAAAGAAAGGCCTAGAATGGAATATTCTCGGTATATACAAAGAGCATTTTATATAAGCATTTAATGCGGTCCCTTCTAGAATTCTCTAGGCCATTGTAGTGCGTATCGCATGCTTCTGGGACCTTCTGTGGGTATCAAACGGGTTGGGCAATATTAGCAGCCCACAAAGGTTTAGTTTTGGCCTGAATTTGCACCTTAAGGATATGTAAATGGGTCAAATCAACATATCCTTGTGGCAATATACTCACTATGACAGAAAAATGACAAAGACACAGAAATGATGAAGACTTAATGTAGCTACTTGGTAGGTGATGATAGGAAAATTAGATAGATGAGTCATCATTAGTTATAAGATTCTTAAGACTTTTTGCAATATTGGTGAAGAAAAAGAGTCTATAAAATAACTTTGGAGAATGGGAGCATAATTGATGGATATAGAAATGTCATTGACGGTGAGGCTTGTTTGATTGGGAGAAGAGCCAATATGCCAAGTGTATAAACCCTATTTCACCTTATCATCTAACAATAGGTAAGTCAGATAAAGTCATTTAGTGATAGGAGATAAATGAATAATTTTCTGTGAGATCCTTCTATGACTTTTGGGAGTGTTCTTGAGGTCTAGTGGTGAGGGGATTGTAGGTATTTTGGTAAGACTTGACTTTGCCTAAGATGAAGTTTTTCATATGATAATTGATCTTAAATTGCCTTCCTATTAAGGAGAGACTTCATCTCATTAAAAGTTTGAATAACAATTTCACACGCTCACTCTGTGCTGTAAGGTGTAAATCGATTGCCCATTTATTTCTCCACTGCTTTTAAGAATGGGTAATTTGGTGCATGTGTTTACGATGGAAGGATGTCTCTTGGGTGGTCTTGGGTCGATTAAGGATGCATAAGAGACTTGGAGCAGATTGGGTCATGGTTACACATTGAAAGAGATATGGCTGATGAGATTTTATATGATTATGTGGTCTATATGGTTGGAAAGAAATGACAAAAGTTTTGGAGATAAGTTGTTTTTTGTTGATAGGATATACAATTTGATTTGAGTATGGTTATAGTGAGGGTTGAAAGTGAAATAACCAAAATCTAATTTTGCATTCAATATTTTCATTATGAATTTTAGGAGTGCCTAACTCATCCTAAAGCAGAAGAAGCATCCTTCAGAAATAACCTAGTCTTCACCATCAAAGGATACTTTTAAATTTAACATAGATATCATAATAACAAATGGGAGTAGAAGGTCAAGAATAGAACGAGTATTACACAGTGATAGTGAAGAGCTGGTTTACTTATTATTCAAGGCAATTTAAGTGTTTAACATTAATTAAAATGAGTCACTTATTATAAAAAAAAAAAGATAATAAACCTATGGACTTAGTGGTAAATTGTGAGTGAGACCTCAATTATCATTAAAAGTGATTATTGCATTATAATTACTTGGATAACCAAAAAGGATAAAAGACCTTAGAAGCTCTCATCAATATTTTATAACGTCTACAATAGGATTAAGGACAAAATTTCTTTTATCTTTTGTTCTCAAGAATGCAATTATTTTGCCGACACTTTAACTAAGTAAAGTATGATTTGTCATGTAGATTTAGTGGCATGAATCTAATAAACATTAATCTAATTTTTATAACCTTGTATTGAAATATTTGCAATTTTTGTTTTCATTAAAGGCTATGTAATCTTTTAGAATAGTGTAATTATATAATGTAACTTATTGTTAAAAAAAAAACCTTAAATGGTACTTGAATCTTTTGCTAAATCATAAGTCTTGAATTCGAATTAGCCAAAAAAAAAAAAATTGCTGATCACATCTGGGGCTATCTCAACAATAAACTTGCCACGTCTCAACTTCCAACATCTCTTTTATGTTAATCAAATATTTGTTGGAAATGGACTCAGCAAAGGCCCACAGCATGCACTACATAAATTGTTGTGAAGGAAGTGCCAACGTATCCAAGCCCATTATGTGCCAGTGGGAAGTTGGTATGCATGGAAGCCCTCTAAATAAACATGATGGACTAAAACGGGTGGATGCCCTACTAATTAAAAAATTTAATGGTTACATTTGGATGGATTTTGAGTTTTTATTCACTGGAGTCCTCGTAGAATGTTGTACAGGTTCCAAGTATTTAATTAATTTTCAATTTTTTAGGTTCACATCATTTTCGATCAATTGCACTTTGGAAAAATTAAGGGTCCTTTTTTTTTTCTATAAGTGAAAATAGTATCGAAAAATACATTGAAAAATTTACAGCGTCTATTAATATAAATAAACATGGAAGGAGAGGTAAGCTGATATAACTATAATACAATGTAAGTCAGAGAAAAACTAAAATTAATTCATGCCAAACGTTGAATATCATTTCCATTTATGTTCAAAATTTGAACATAACACAAGGCTTTAAAGCTACTATAGTCCTAAAAGCTACACTGAATTTGTTTTAATGCAATCAAGTAAAGCATAAGATACGTACAGGACTATATAAACTTGGGGCCTTTTTTGCTTAGAAAATGGCATTTTTGTTTTTTACAACAAAGATTAACTAAAAGTAAATATTTACAATATAAAATCATTAAGACTCATAGAACCAAGAAATTCCAAAATATGGTGTTCTTGTGTTGCATCCAGCTGGGTTGTCTCGTTTCACTAATTAGATGTTAATTAAGGCTAACAAAGATCCCACAGCAAACTAGGGAGAGAACTGGTGAAATCAATGCATAAAAACTAGCTTAAAAGTATCTTGTAGGTCTTGGATCAAATTTTACTGAATACTCGTGAACTGGATAGCTCATTCGTGTTTACAGGAACAGTGAAACATTTAAGATCTAAATAATTTCGGTTACAATATTTTCTTAGAAGATTAAAAAGGAGAAAAAGATTTAGCCGAATTGACAACCAAGTCAACAGGCTCCCAAGTCAACAGGGGTCGTTTATCAGGGTTGTTGGTAGTTCAATATTTATGTCACAGTTCGTCAAGCACAACTTTTGGTACCTTACGGTGTAAATGATTGGCTATTATTTTCGGTCATCTTCCTCAAAATTTTTAGCTTCTCATACCAATTTTTCATGACACGGATGATGAACCTTCCCTTGTCAATGTTAATAAAGAATGAACAAATGGCTGGATAGAAATTAGAACAAATAGTTAATGTTTATGTTATCTACACCCGAGCACTTTCAGAACGGATAGTTTCACCTCAATGGTCAAGGAAATTATAACCGAACTAGCTGACTATGGTTTGGTTTTATTTCCAGTTCTGTTTCAGACTCTTAGCTGGTTCCGGTTTTCGTTCCAATTCTGATCCGATTTTTACTTGACCACATTTATTTTTAAGTTTCTCAAAATAAAAATAAAAAGTAAATTAGGCGTTACCTTTTCTATTTTTTCTGGTTCTAGTTTGATTATTGCACGAATTACAGTTTCAATTCCGAAGTTTGGAGAGGGTGAACCGTAGCCGAAACACCCCTCCACGGAGTTTCGGTTAGAACTATAATTTCCATAAATGATTCAAGTGAGAGCTCCATTTCAGTTGCCATGATTCTGGTTTGAATTCAATTGTGGTCGGGTTTAACGTTATTAATAGATGCACTCAAAAATTGTGCAGGAAGAATTGTGGTGGGATCTTTCCGTCAATTCCAATTATGTTTTTCTACGTTTCCAAAATACAATGGACTATCGGCAGTGAAAAATTGGAACACAAGGTTAGTACGATAAAATTGGCAATTCTAACTTCATCAACTCATCACATTAAACACGCATCTTGGAACCCTCCCAACAAAGCAAAACAAGGACCCGCGTCTTCTTTCTCATTGCTAACAGCGAGTTTAAAAAGGATTCCAATTGCCAGTTTTATTCGTATTTTATCCCGGCAAATTAATTTGACATGCTTAACAAGTGCCATTTAGGGTAGTACAAGGACCATTGTCTGAGTCGGAATTTGAGTGTTGAAAGCAACTATTTCTGGGTACAATCTGCTGGTGCAAAAGAGACCTTCTTCGCTTGGAGGTCATACTCCACTTGGAAATTCGCCTGAACCAAGTTGCCAAAGATGGATAACTTGTTACTTGGGATTATGCTCATGCAAATCAAATCATCAACACCTAGGAATGTTCTGGCGGGATGGAGAAGGAGGTCAGCCCCTTTGAAATGGAACACCATTTCGAGAGACCTGATAGCAGCGGCTGATTGTGCTCCATAGCACAACCTGAAATTCCCAGATGGGTCTGTTTCTGTTTGACCACCAATGGTCTCTTTCACAATGGCTTCTAGTTCATTATAAAAACTGGTTTCCAGGAGCGTCAGTGTAGTTCCAGAGTCAATTATGATATTGCCTAGACTCTGAGGTGTCTGTGTTCTCTTTGGTCCAACGCTAATGCCTTCAAGTGTAAGGAAGTAGAACTGGGAGTCGGATTTGGGGACAATCGGGGTCGAAACAACTCCTTCTCCGGATATGATTGCATCCTGTCCGAATCTCAATTTGCTCGTAGAGTTCGACGAAAAGGGAACCAAGCAGTAGGAGAACTTCTGATCTATTTGAGCACTTAATTGAGAGACTAATGACAATGGTCCTCCACCGAGGCCAACAAGTCCGGCAATCTGCTGCTGAAACCGGTTCTCATATCCACAGCCAAATACGGATTCAGGAAATGCAAGGGGAGCTTGGGCAGTGCTGGAATCGAAGGTGAAGACGTCTGTACTTAGTATGCCTCGGCTTAGCGATGCGCCCGTCTCTCCGTAATTAACTTGATATATGCATTTGTTTGACCTGCTGCAGGCATTTAATGGGATAGCTTTGCAGGATTGCGAGCTGCAAGGAAGCTCCTGGTTAGTACTAGATTTAGATGGATCAAAGAAATGTGTCTGTCTAGGCGAGCATTGAACCCAGATAAGGCTACTTCCTGTGTCAGCAAGGGCAAGCACTTCAACTGGTGGGGTTCCAATAGACAGTTTCATGAGATAGCTTCCTCCGTTCGGGTACACCGTAGATTGTATGGTTTTTTGATCGAAAACTTTCTGAAATTCGCCAATTCGGTGGGTTGTTCGACGGACAGCATTTCTTAGAAGCTCGGAGGAAGTCAGAGAATGGTTATGAAATGGAGAGAGCGGTGAATCAACATGAATTAGATCAATGTTGAAACTGAAAGCAGTACTTGAAGTGCCGACTGCAAGTGCCACAAGAAAAAGTAATTTATGCATTGTTGAGAAGTTCATTTCAACAGGAAAATGAATCCGTGATATCCGTTGTTTTTGGTATCAAAATAGCATGGTTCTGCCCTGATTTATACCAAAAAAAAGCAAAGAGGCTGCTTATGAGCTTTTAATCACTGTTGAGCACTAAATTGGACGAGTTTTAATGTAACATTTAAAGTTTAAAACTGAATCTATATCTTCTATTTTATTTTTCTTTTTTTTTTTTTTAAAAAAAGGTAAAAGAAAAACAGTTTATTACTTGTGCAAACGTGATTAGTAAGAAGGTAAGGTCAAGACATGTAGACATCAATCGAATTATAATCACAATGCGAACACAAGAATTGAAATCTAACATTGCGTGAGAAACTACCTGAAATTGACTTGATTGCACTCAATTTGAAAATTATATCAAAACAATGTATTGATCCGTAATCTATATTGAAGTTGAGATCCTTGTGGCATAAATGAGACAAACAAAAGGTGAAGATCAATGCTTAAACTTTGGGTAAAAATGTTATCCTGCAGGCCTCAGACCAAATTTTACATGAAAGAGCATTATTACATAAACGCGGTCAACTTAATTATTCCAAATGACTCCCATTGTTTTATTTCTAAAAGTAAAAGAAGAAAAATGAATACGAGTTTGAGGACCAAGTCATCGATAGATAGCGAAGTGTGAAAAGAACTTTTCGAGCTTAATATGTGCACAACTATAAAAGTACTTGACCGCTGTTTCCTTTCCTGCGAAGTAAAGGACACGCTAATTCTCAAGTCAATTGACTCGAACCCATCAATGTCGATAGAAAATTCAACAAATAGCTGGACGGCAATTAAACGCTAATGCTAATTTTCCTGACTAGCAGCTCATCGGACATTTTCTGCGTAAGTCTGGTGGGGGCTGAGGAGGTTCTAGGCTTGGAAACTCGCAACTTGAGGCCAGGACGACAGTGTTTTTCAGGATTGACACTTCTAACGATCAAGTCATCCAAACGGAGTCAAATTGGAAATACAAGGAGGACGGACTGATGCTTCAGGAATTTAGGTGGTGTGGATTCTAACGACAAACTAAGTAACACGAAATCATTAAATAAATGATATGAATTCATAACATTGACTCTTTTATTAAATATTATTTCAATATTCATATGCCTTTAAAGTTATATTGCAAAAGTCGAGAAGGATCCTGAGACTAGAAGAATATCATTATTTCATGTGGGCCGGCTGGTGGACATAACTGACCCTTTACTTTCCATTCGAGAAAAGAAATGTTCGGTTTTTGATGTGTTTCCTTGTGACAGCTGTTTATTTGATTTTTCCAAGGAAGAAAACGCAAATTGGCCAAGAGCTGATGCCATGTGCCTTTGAATTTCGGCCTTTACTCCTTGGACTTCCTATCGGAGTCGGTAGAGGTTAAGTCTATGCCTTGGAAAATTAGCAAATGGAGACGGGGGAAACTCTTGCGCAGAAGACCAAAAAGATTGACGTGTCATTTTACTCCGTAAAAAACAACACAAGACCCAAGTTGGGCAAAGTGGGCCCCACCATGTGGCTGCGTTCCGTAAGAAGATTCAGAGTCCACATGTCACGGACCAGAGATCATTACATACCATAAAATTTTTTTAATTTATATAATTTATTTATTTAAAAAAATATAAAATATATTAAAATTTTTTACTTATTCAAAAATTATTTTTTTGAAATAATTGTTAAAAACTAATTCTTTGGACAAAATTAATCTCTTATTTTTTTATTTTTATAATATTATCTAATTTTTCGTCGTATAGTATTAGGGTCAAGTTCTAAAGAATTTTGTTTTTTGTTTCATAGTTCCAAAAAAAGAAAATTATGTTATATTCCTTATTTAACAACAAAAGAAAAATTTTGACATCATTGATTGATTTATAGTTCTATATCATGTTTTCACACAATTCATTGAATTTTGACATTAAAATATTTCATATTAAAAAATTAGTATCTTTTATGCAAGAGCCTCTTAAAAGAATTAAGTAAGTTGTTCTTGCCATATTAAAAAATTAATGGAGAAACAATACTTCTAGATATACCAATAAATAGAAAAAAACCAATGGAGCCCTCTGAAGACATTGATCATGACTATACATAACCACATGTTAGATTTTTAAGGCTAAAAAGTATTTTTGTTTCCATCGTACAACATAACATTTTAAGGTAAAAAATTGTTTTTATTTAGTTACAAGGTGATGTTATTTGATGATATGATTAGTTTGAAACTTATGTTAGAGTTCCAATTAAGGCTAATTTTACCAAATACCTTTTTGCATATTTTGAGCCTTTAAAATATTGTAATGTTGATGGAAAGCTCATAAAAAATTGTCAAACATAAATCATCTTAGAGTACCTGAGTTATTTTGAGTAACTTGCTAATTAAGCTAAATATTGATCATAAAAAGAAATTGATGGGCAATTTCATTAAAGGATTTCTTCCTAATATTTGATGGGAATTTAAAGCTCACCAGCCATAAATAATGGTAGTAGTTAACTTTTTTGCTCACCTACAAGAGGAGAAGTTGGACATTGAAAATCATCACTTAATTGCTAAAAGAGTTAGCAAATCTATTGATGGTAACATTAATTTATCTTTTTCAAATTATCCCCCTGACATTAGACAGTTAACTTAAGAGTAATTGAAAGAGCAAATGGTAAAGGAAATATGCTAGCATTGCAATGAAAAATAGCATAAAGAACATCGATGTAAACAAAGAAATGGTTGATTTAGTTGAGGAAGCCAATGAGAGCGATAATAATTACATTTATCCAAAGTGCGATAACATTCATGTTAAATATATTGATGAGCCTATAATTCATGCTTTGGTATGATATTCTAATTAGTAAATTATGAAAATTAATAGGTTATTTGTAATACCCTTACAAAAATCATAAATGAGAGGTGAGATAATCGTAAAACTTAAAAAATCATTAAAGAATTATAGAAAAATCTTAATTCAATTACCTATTAATCTTAAGATTTTATAAACTTGTGATACAAAGGTAAGATAATACTTATTTCTAATTTTACTTACAAAAATATAATCTTATAAGAATTTTATACTTCCAGAATTATTGGATACTCAAAATTTCTTTGTACCTATAAGTACATTTGTCATGAATTTTATTAAAATAGTATAAGGAGTAAAATAAAAAAGTGTGTAGTTGAATTTGATATTTACTAATATCATAAGAGTGAATTTATGGTATATCAAAGTTTTCTTTAACCTTTACCTATTTCGGAAGAATATTGGACAAATATATCTATGGACTTTTCATTATCCCAAAGTAAAATAACTATTTTTGTTTTTATGAATCAGTTGACTAAATATACTTATTTTTATGTCATTAGTCATGCTTATACTGCTATTACTATTACTCGAGTTTTTGTTGAAAATATTGTGAAGTTGTATGATGTTCTTAAATCCATTTTTAGTGATTAAGACAAATTCTTTACTAGTAATTTTTATAAAGATTTGTTTTGTTTGTAAGGAAGATAGTTAAATATAAGCACTACTTATTACTCATAAATGATTAGATATACTAAGGTAGTTAATAGGTGCTTAAAAAACAACATTCATTACTTTGCGAGTGAAAAGCTAAAGAACTAAGTGAAATAACTTCTTTAGGCTAAGTAATGGTACAATACTACTTATTATTTCTTATTAGAGATATTTCCATTTAAAACTATTTATAGTTAAACTCTACCAACCTTTACAAAGTATATAATCAGGTCTTTTCATGTAAATCAAATTAATAAAAACTTATAAGATAGGAACAAGTTACTTTAACTTCTTAAAGGTAATTTTGTTAAAGCCTAAACCTAAATAAAAGAAGTAGATTGATATATATCGTATTAAACATGAGTTTACAATAGGAAATTTGGTTTATTTCAGATTTCAACTATATTAACAATTGTTTGTTACTGTTTCCTTATTAATGAAATTGTCTCCTTACTTTTTAGGCCATTAGAGTCCTTGAATGCATTGATTTTTTTACTTATTATCTTGACTTATCAATAGAGTCCAAAATATACCTTATCCTTCATGTCTCTTGTTTGAAGAGGAAATTAAGAGAGAGCGCGGGTGTAGAAAACTAGTTACCGGACATTTCTTTTACAAGAGAAGTTAATGTTTAGCTATAGGTTATCTTAGATTGACATATCATGAAACTTGGAAATGTAGTAATCATTAAAATTTTTATTTAATGGTTTAATCTTCCTATTAAGGAAGCAACTAAGAGTTTTATCAATTTTTTCAATTTTTAAAATTTATTATTAATCATTCTTTAGATTAAGGCTATTTTAAAAGACATTAGAATAATTTTTTTAAAATTTATGTGATTTAATATTTATTTGTATTATTTTTATATTAGTAAGTATAATTATTTTCGTATTTATAGATAGTTAAGTCAAATTTTTTACATTATATATTTATGTAATGTCTTATAATTTATTTATTTAAAAAATATAAAATATATCAAAATTTCTTAATTATTTAGAAATTCATCATTTAAAAGTAATTGTTGAAAACTAAATCCTGTAAAATGATTAATCTTTTTTTAAAATTTCTACAATATTCTTTTTTATTTAATTCTTTGGTTTTCCATCAAAATGTGAAATGTATTGTGCGAAGGAAATTCTCACACAAATTTTCTAGCAAAAGTAAGAGCTAATAGTATTATTGGCAAGGCACTTTTTAATTTTCTTCCTAAGGATTTGATGATCGTGTTAGAAGGGGATAGGCAGGGTGTCGTCTTTGGTAAGTGTCAGTTTTTTACAATTTTTTTTTTTATTTCTCCTTTATTTTAAAACAAGAAAAAAATTAAAGTTGTTCTTAAAGAAACAGTGAAACGTAATACCCAGAAGCATCGTAGTTCCTTTCCATGCTGAGCTGTCCATTGACTTGGACAATTAACCTAAGTTGACTTGGTGTCAATTCCACCTTCTTTTTTTTTTTTTGTGTAAAATGGGAGTTTTGAATACGTCAGCCTCCCACACTGTGGAACGCCATGCTGAGCTGTCCTGTCCATTGGCTTGGACACTTAACCTAAGTTGACTTGGGGTCAATTCCACCTTTTTTTTGGGGGGGGGTAAAATGGGAGTTTTGAATACATCAGCCTCCCACACTATCTATCTAAAGTAAAATAATAATAATAATAATAATAATAATAATAATAATAATAAATATGTATATAATCTTCGTATTATTTTTCACAAATAATTTTTTTTTATAAAAAAATTCAAAATACAGTAGCATCATCAGAGCACAAATAGCAATGACTAATTGGGCAGACGTCGTATATAAATTGCGTTGTCACCAATTACAAAGCGACAATTATGCTTTATCGTACGGCTTCAACAATTGGACTCGTCTATTGAAGTTGAAACAAATCATGGCACGTTTGTTCTGATGTTATGATGACATCAGCGTCCCGAACTCATCTATTTTGGCACGCCCAGAGATCATTTCTGGGAATACATATACGCATATAAGCACAGCAGTGTCCCCAGGATTGGTGGAGCCGGAAGTGTTGAATGGAATGTATGGCTTATGCTTACAAATGGCCACCCGATCACACCAAAAAACAACAAACTTCAATGGAGTTTCCCCCCGGCAATGGCATAGCCTTCAAAGTCTTTCGACCCCACCTTCTGATTGTAAACAAGCAAGCGGCGTCAAGAACATTTTAGAGGAAAGTCTTACCAAAGGCCAAGGCCCCTTCGAAAATTCACATCAACGTGTGTCGGCGAGAGTCCCATCCCAATTCTTGTTTTTATTTTATAATTAATTTCATCTTCATTTCCATTTTCAGCCGGAAAAAAAAAAACAATTTAAAATTTTATTCTATCCTCAACTTACATTTATTTTTCTAATAAAAAAATAACTAATTCTCAAAGTAAATTATCAAAATTCCATAATATCAAATTAACAATCAATTCAAATTATCCACCTTTACTTGAAACTTTCTTTATAAGAGCTAATGCAAAGAAAATAAATAAAAATTATGTAAATTAAATTGTGTATTACAAAATAATAGCAATAAATGTAATTTCTTAAATTTATAGTGCATATTAAAAGGAAAATTATTCAATTTTTAGCTTACTTGTGATTTGATCTTCTAAAAAAAAAAAAAAATAGCGACTAGTAAATTGATAATAAAACAAAAGGCAAATAAAGAGACGGAAAATGACATAAATTATTTTTTTTATTTTAACAAATTTTTCCGTATAAAAAATATAAGGGAGAATATAAAGTGGATGTATAATTAAAATTATAAATCGTATGGTAATTATTTATTTATATAAAATATTTTATAACTATTATATAAAAAAATAAAATTATAATTTAATTATTCAGAACACGTGTCTATCCGGGACTTAGAACAAATAATATAAACACTAATTTTATTTTTATTTCTAATTAAAAATTTGAAAATTGGGATAAGAATTTCCTGTTTCCGAACAATTTCTTTTGAACAAGATGGACTGTCGTGGAAGTGGGGCCCATTAACATCCCTATGCTAGTAGATCATTCAAAATCTGGTTTTCTTTCTTCTCTATAAATTTTGGCACCACCGTAACGACGGATATCATAGAATTGTTCCCTGAATAGAACTTTGCAACAATGCAAAAATTACTTTTTCTTTTGACTCTCATTATCTCCAATCTAGTGCTGATGGTTTATGCTGCAGCTAGCCCTCGCAGTGTTGGCTTCAGTTTCAGCATTGATCTAATTCATGTTGATTCACCGCACTCTCCTTTTCACAACCATTCTCTCACTTCCTCTGAGCTCTTAAGAGCAGCTGCTCGCCGATCAGCCACCCGACTTGACCAGTTTCTGAAAGCTTTAGACCAAAAGACTATCCAGTCTACGATCTACCCCTTCGCAGCAGAATATGTTATGAAACTTTCCATTGGAACCCCACCAGTTGAAGTATTTGCAGTGGCGGACACAGGAAGTGAGCTTATCTGGGTTCAATGCTCTTCTCAACAAAATCCTCCCTTTCATCCATCGGCATCTAGAACTTATCAGGAGCTTCCTTGCACCTCGCAGTCCTGCCAAGGTAACCTGATAAAAGGCTGCAGCACCTCAAACGAATGCTTATATAATGCTACTTACGGAACGGGGACAAGCCTAGGAATACTAAGCACAGACACCTTCACCTTCGATTCAACTGCTGGCCAAGCTGTTGCCTTTCCTGCATCAGTGTTTGGCTGCGGATATGAGAGCCAGCAGTTTCCAATCCCAACACCTGGAATTGTTGGTCTTGATATAGGGCCATTGTCACTAGTCTCTCAATTAAGTGATCAAATTGATCATAAGTTCTCCTATTGCTTGGTTCCCCCTTCATCAAAGGCTACAAGCAAATTGAGATTCGGACCAGACGCAATTATGTCTGGCGCAGGAGTCGTTTCGACCCCAATCGTCACCAAACCCAACACAGGTTTCTACTGGCTTACACTTGAAGGCATTAGCGTTGGACCGAAGAGAACGCAGACACCTCAGAGTCAAGGCAATATCATTATTGACTCTGGAACTACACTGACGTATCTGGAAACCAGTTTTTATGATCAACTAGAAGCCATTGTGAAAGAGACAATTGGTGGTCAAACAGAAACAGACCCACAAGGGAATTTCAGGTTGTGTTATGGAGCACAATCAGCCGCTGCTATCAGGTCTCTCGAAATGGTGTTCCATTTCGCGGGGGCTGACCTCCTCATCCAATCTGCCAAGACATTTAAACCTGTCGATGATTTGGTTTGCATGAGCATAGTCCCAACCAACGAGTTATCCATCTTTGGCAACTTGGTTCAGGTGAATTTCCAAGTGGAGTATGACCTCCAAGCAAGGCAGGTCTCTTTTGCACCAGCAGATTGCACCCAGAAATAGTTGCTTTGGTTATAGAATTTCAACTTAATTATGCCATAGTCCATGTATTATTATAATAAAAGTGGGTTTCAATTCCCCATATCATTCCTCATGCCGCCCTGCTCAGTGTTGACGATCAATGGAAATTTGAATAGAGCTTAAATCAATGGAAATTTTCTATTTTGATGCTTTTTTTCTTTGGTGTGAGTACAATTCATTTATAATCTTATATTATATAATAAGTGAGATTTACTTAAAATAAAAAATAATAAAGTAAATTTATATAGTGGAAAATTACGAGGAAATTATATTCATAAAAAAAGATATCTTCATCGCCAACTTCAGACATTAGAGTTTTGGCATGAAGCCGAATTCCTTTCAACGCTTCATCATCCCAATGTGATGGCATTTTATGGTGTTGTGAAAGATAGAGCTGGTGGAACATTAGCTACTGTGACTGAATACATGGTTGATAGTTCTCTTAGGAATGCTTTACTACAGAAAGATAGGTAAGTACTGCAGTTTGTACAGTATTGAATCTCAGTTTTTCATCTGTGACCCCATGGTAATACACGCTTTTTCGGAGTTTTATTCAAGATGTTGTGGTGTCATGAAAGTCTTTTATATGTAAAGCCTACCAAGAATTCAAAAAAGCACAAAATCAATGAATTATGAGTTCCCAGCATTGATTCACCCTCTGCTTTTAATTACACTTTCATCTTGTGTGAACTTGGAGGTTTTTGGATCGTCACAAGAGGCTATTGATAGCTTTGGATGCTGCATTTGGAATGAAATATCGGTACTCAAAGAATATTGTGCATTTTGATTTGAAATGCGACAACTTGCTTGTAAACTTGAAAGATCCCCAACGACCGATCTGCAAGGTAAGCTCTAATAGTGTGAAGAAAGCCAATGTTTGTTGTTCAAGGGCAAATCTTAGTGTAACAGTAAGGTTGCTCCGTTGTGACTTGGAGTCACAAGTTTGCTTGTCGGAGCCCTTTTGTGAAAACCAGGCTAAGGTTGCTTACGTTTGGCCCTTAACCAAACTCCACGGTATGCTGGGACACCCTTAATTAAAAATTTGGTGTTTATTTGTGATCAAGTCTGACAGGATGGATGGTCCAGGTTGGTTATTTTGGCCTGTCAAAAATCAAGCGCAATACCTTGGTCTCAGGGGGTGCACAGGGGACTTTACCTTGGATGGCCCCGGAGCTGCTAAATGGCAGCGGCAACAAGGTATCTGAAAAGGTAAATTCTCTCTCTGTGCCGTCCTCCCCCGGTATGTTACAAGGATGGTAACAGCAGATTGGTGTGCCCTAAATTAGTGACAGAGATTGCAGAAATTCCAAGCTATTCATTATTGAATTGGGCTTATTAGAGTAATTGTGCATGCACCAGTCATTATGATTAGGAAGACAAAGATAGTAATTTGGTTTGTATAGTGCCGATATTATCTTGCTTTCCATAACCTCCACTTTACGAATTCTTGTGTCCCTTTTGTATTCACTTGCAAGTGTTGATCCTTAGGTTGATGTGTTCTCCTTTGGCATTGTCTTATGGGAGATTCTCACTAGCGAGGAGCCTTATGCCAACATGCGCTATGGCGCAATTATAGGTGTCATGTTAGTGCTCATCTTATATCTGCTCTCTGGGTTGTGCTACTCAAATTCTAGCACCATAATACTTCGTGTTGCCCATTGTTGTAAGCCTGTCTCATGTTGTTATCAATTGCATTATGCAATCCTTTCCAGGAGTTAAAAGGCCAATGAGATAGATAGCTGGATACCCGACTAAGATGTTTCCATGCATCAGAATGACATTATGACACAGGATGGAATTCTCCAAAGGAGAAATAACAAGTCTCAAAATGATAGTTTATTGAATTGGTGTTTGGTAGATTAATATACTTATTAGACTGACTACAGAATGAAACTCAAGATCTAATAAGGCTAGAATATCACTACTCTTCTAATCCTAGACTAACAAATCAGGAAAGAAATAAACAAGATATTTAAATCCCCAAACTTCCTCCTAAAGTTATTTAAGTCAGAACAGAGTTTCGTGATTTCAACCAAGAAGGCTTGAAGTTTTTCAGTCTGTTACTATTATTGCATGCAGATCCACCCAGCATATGTGATCGGGAACAAGTATGAACAATATTAATATTAATCGCGCAATATGTCTCCACACATGAGGCAACACTGTGAAATATCTCTTGATGTGCAGGTGGAAACGTAGATAACACATTGAGGCCAATCATTCCAACTTTCTGTGATCCTCTGAATGGAGAAGGTTGATGGAGCAGTGTTGGGCCCCTAATCCTTCATGCAGGCCTTCCTTTACAGAAATTGTCAGTTGTTTGCGCATTATGTCAATTGCTGCTAGCCAATCCAAAGGGCAAAGCAACAAGGCATCAAAGTAACATTCTGAAAATTCCTTTTCATCCCACTTTTTCCACAATGTCAAATGGTTGATTATTTTGACTGTACACAGCAGAGACAGCTTTGTATCATACATTACAAGGGAGAAGCCAGCTTCCATCTCGTTTTTTGACATGGAGGAGCTTCTCTCTAGAATAATTATCCAAAAAATTACTTCCCTCGGAAGGTTATATAAAGAGCTGGAATCTTTTGCCTTACAACCTGTTACCAGGGTCATTACCATTGCTCTTGATTCTGTTTTTAGGTCATGACCAATTGGTTGTATTTGAATTTGGAAAAAGGCCTGATGAGGAGGATTGTGGGAAAATTGGCCTCTTACCAAATACTGGTATGTTATCAAGGAAATTCTGAGTCTTAGAGGTTTTAGTTGCTTTAGTTCAGTGAATTTCGTGTTGGCTAGTGCTTGAAGTTTGAAAGACTGTATATGATTAATTGTATTTGTGGGGCGTCCATGCATGCTAAAACCAAACAATAGTTTGACATGTTTGGATTTTTGCTTGAGAAATTTATGTAAAAATGGAGACGAAAGAGCAGGTACAGGAAGACACCCACCCATTGTTGTTTGGACCATTGTGCTTGCTAATTGGGTCAAATATTTTTCTTGTTTCCTTTGCTTGTGACTCTTAACTGATGGAAGGAATTCAGATGCTGGCTGCTGGCTGCTGGTTTTAGCCACTTTTGGCAGCATACTGGCCTGCTTTCAGTTTGCCAGCAGAAAACAGTGATATCATACT
The DNA here is from genome assembly GCA_021533255.1 of Ceriops tagal. NCBI lineage: Eukaryota > Viridiplantae > Streptophyta > Magnoliopsida > Malpighiales > Rhizophoraceae > Ceriops > Ceriops tagal. The sequence goes on along the minus strand of CM038600.1, from coordinate 286,425 downwards.
TGACATCAAAACTTGGATTTTCTGCATGAGTTTCACCAGTTTACATTAACCATCTGTGCTGTTCAATATTGCGATTTTTCTTTTAATGAAACTTGGTGGGACAAATCATATAATTTTTGTTGTTATGTGGCTAATTTTTTCTGGAAATTATTAGTATAATTTCTTTGCACCTATATAAATATATAAATACATATATTTATTTATTTTAAATGGCCTTTAAATGTTCTGAAGTAGATGATATGAGATGTGTAACTACGTACTTTTTAATGTAAAAAAGTAATATGGTAGGTGGGCCTTAGATTTGATAGAGCCTGTGTCTTAGCTACAGAGTATACCGTAGAGTCTACTGGTGACCTTGGCCTAAGCCTATGAGGAGATTGATTTACATGCAAACAGTGCCCTTTTACGAGGTTAAAAAAATGCGAGGCAAATTGCTGGAGGGGGTTTTTGTTTTGGGCATAGATGATTGAGCAAAACCTGGTTTGCATTTTCCAGCGCCAGTTGAGTCCAGATTGTAGATTCATTGTGTCAATGAGTCTAAAACTAGGCCAAATCCATGGGGTTGTTAGGATGTGTTATTTGAGGACTTGGTGAAAATCCTGATGCCAATAAATGTGCATTATCATTAGAAAAAAAAAATTGGGATGATCATCCATGATTACCAGATTAATCCACTTTATCATATACTTGAAGGCGCTAGGCAGAGGAGGAAGAAGAAGTAGCATTGTGCACTTGCCAAGCTGATGCAAGCATGATGGGCCTTCCTTTCCATCCAAGGAGGAGACAACCCTTCTCACTGGCTAAAGTGTAACCATCACATCCATAAACAGACAGCATCATTCTGGCTTGGCTCATGCACTTCAACCCCACAACCTGAAACCCCGATCTCCCTAATTGCCTCCTCCATTGGTCTGCCCTCTCGTGCCTTTCCATCCTATCTGAACCTTCATAAGCTACAATGTTCCTGATTTCCTCTGCAAAGTGAAGCTTCTCTATCTTCATCCTCTGCGGGCTATTCCGGGGGAGACTGGCTTCCAGGGAATCAAAAATGGCTGAATAGTAATGGAGAGACTCAAGAAATCTCCCGAGAAAGAAAGGGCCATTGTGGTTTGCGTCCTGTTCCACCACGGTAAGCAAGGCAGGGCTCAGTTTCTTGATTTCTTGCAGGATTGCCTTGAGGGAGCCTCTACTCTCCTTGACAAACTTGTGCAAGTGCATAATGCTATTGACAAATAGTGCTTCACCTTCCCTTAAGTTGAGATTTTCTCTCGTTAAAAGTGATGGTGTAATAGGCTCTGATATAATGTTGAACTCTAATTGAATACCTGAAGGGCTAGCATCCTCAATGAGTGCTTTCATGGTAGCTTCAAGGTCTGAGAAATTCTGACCATTTGTCAATCCGGTGATCCGGAGCTTCGGTGCTCCCTCAGGCCTTGAAGCAAGAGTTCTTATCAGAGAAGGCCATTGAAGAGTTTGCTCCATTCCTAGAGCAAGAACATGCAACGAGTCCTTCCCTTGTGCTGCTTGACACATAGCTTCATTTGCAGCCATGAACCCAAAAGCAATGTAAGGAGTAGTTTGATAAAGAAGTTGAAATGCTTCCATTTTCTCCTTAGCACTGACCATTGAAACATCAATAGCACCACCATTTGAAAATGTACCGTTGGCATTGACATTATGCAGAAGTGACAATCTAGCCTTCAATCCCACTGCAAAGCAATGGGAAACTCTCTGCAACGAATCTCCCCATGGACTAACGGAAGACCAAATTTTGGCAAGCATGGATTCTGCTAGTTGTGTGTCTCTGCAGCCCACAGCCTCAGCACAAACTAATAACAAATGCACCAAATGAAGGCCCTGGTCTGCTCCATGACTCGTCCCTTCCACACTAGGCACCATGTCAGGAACAGCTGCAAAATCTTCAATCAAGCCACCCATCTCCGTTTCATCGCCTTCCACAGTCATTGGGACATCTGCAAATGCATCATTCACCGTTGAAAATGCCTCCACCTCCTTTTGGAACTGATCAAAGGCCACCTGCTTCTCGGGGGACTCGCCGTTGCCGTTGATGTCTTGATCCACATTGATAAAGCTATCCACCAATTCATCCACCTCAGAAGCATCCAAGTGGGGAGTGTTGTTGGTGTCATCAGAAAAGGAGAAGAATTCAATCTCGTTCATTGTCTTCTCAAAATCTGCTCCTTGTTCCTGCTCCATTCTAGCAGGACAAAACCTTCTAATTGCAAGATCATGGTTGAGACTCTCATTCATTGGCAAGGGCATCCCTCCGGCCATGGCTTTTATTGATTCTTGGAGGATTTGGCAAAGAAATCAATGGTCTTAGCACCTCAAAGATTGGGGGGGCGGGGGGGGCTAAGCAATTAATAGATTATAATCATTGTGTTTCCTTCTTTCAAACAAGGATTTAACAAGTATATTCTCTTTGCAATGAGGTGAGCAGATACATCTGATATTTATAGACCATTCTATGAGATGAGATCATTATTAAATATTTCGGAAATTGTCAGGTTTGTCCACATAGTTCTTTCCAAAAAGGGCTGGGCACATCAATCATGGTCAGGGATCGATTAAAAGTCATATTACCTTCCCTGTTATCTACCTTTTACAGCATTTTAAACTTCAACTATTATTAGAACTAATATAAGCAACATTATAAGCCCAATTTAGGCCATATTAGGCGTTCATGACATAGAACTTCTAGATTGTGTGACTTGAAGAAGAGAGGAAGATCATACACTGTATATATAGATATATATATATATATAAGTGAAATACACCCAATCTTTGTTTTTTATAAAAATATTATTACCGCAACCTGCATTTACCGATATCATGAAAAGTAACATATTACGATTTGTACAAAGGCTATTGAGAACATATAACCAAGAAAAAACAAATCGCATTTTGAAACTACACCCTCTCCGGGATTCTGCCAAAAATTACAAGTTCTTGACCTTGAAATTATCAGTCTCAAGGGCGGGCCCTTTACATTCGTGCATTTATGACTGTTCCTTTGTTCCGGAAATGAGATGAGAGTAACATTATTAAGTTGGCAATATAGAAATGGTACTCTCCAAATATTTTACATGTAGGTTTTTTTTTTTCTTCTTCTTTTACCCTCATCTAATTAAATGGTACTCTCCAGAAATTTGAAGACCATCTAATTGTCATAACCAAAAACAAAAAACAAAAAAAAAAAAAAACAAACAAACAAAAAACAAAAAAAGGGGCTTTGATTAATGATTCCATGTTGACAATGGCCAGCACATAAATCGGCAGGCCGGTTAGTAGTTGTACAATTACCCTTGACTCCCCCCCCCCCTCTCTCTCTCTCTCTCTCTGTGTCTTTTCTTTGGCTGCAAAAGTATAGGAAATTTACAGGGACTAAAAATTGTTGTAATGCAGAAAACTGTCTCCAGGCAGGAGGGAGGGAGGGAGGGAGTAGTTAGTTAGTAGGCAACGCTAGAAGCCAGACCAGAGCAAATAATCTATTTATGCTCTTTTTCATTAACCCGATCTAAGTTGTAAAATTTTTAAGTTGGCAGCAAATGGAGTAACTTAGCTCATTATTATTATTTTTCTTTTTTTTTTCCTTTAAAGAAAAGAAAAGGGAGAAAAATTGTAATTCATAGAAAGCCATATCACCATCTAAAATAAACGCTAACTTCTAAATAAATATTAATCTAGACCATCAAATATGAATATGATTTGCAACATTGCTCATGCCACACTTAGCTCCATCAATTCCAAAATTGCGACATTGTTATCTTTATGAAAGGTATATAAAAAGGTTGTCTCAGTGCACCAGACTCCTACATTTATAAAAGAATAATTAACGTACCTAGTCTTTCTCTTGTTTTTGCAAGGAAAATGTCCACATTCCGAATTTGTAACCATCAAATGATAATAAATTAACCATTTTGTTACATCAAAACTTGCTCTTCGCATTATTATGTTTATCATCATGAAAATCTTCAACTGGCACTACACTCTTTCTCGATGGTACCAAACATACATAAGGAAAAAAAAAAAGTTCTATAAATACCCCCAAAACTCCGAACTTTCCTCATATTTGATCTCATGATCATACCAACTTGAGCAATCTAATTTCTTACGGGGCAATGTTCAGTTGAAAAATCAAGTTGGGGGGGGGGAGGATGGGGTTGGGGTTGAAAGAAGAAAACATTCCCAGGTGCGGTGACAAGAAGCATCGAGTAGCGTTTGCTTTGTTAGGATTTTTATTAACAATAATATTATTGGAAGATGCGGGGCGTAGCCGGCCTAGCCTTGAAGGCAGGCAGGCAGGCAGGCAGACTCTCTCTGGGGGCCGGTTTAACTTTGAACGGCCTTTAACTAATATGGGTAATCCTTCTTTGATTCTCGTTGGTTTCATGTGCTTGTCACAAAGTTGCGCTTCCTTTCGGACGGCCAACAAGCAATGAGACATAAGAGGTGGCCTCGTTATTAATTAAATAGGCATCCATGATCCCTTTTCAAACCCCATGGATGTTGTTTTGTGTGTTTCTGCTTTTGTTTGTGCTTGTCAAACCAAGTTCACAATGAAGAAATAACAACTCATGTAAAAAGACAAAAAAAAGGGGACCATCCTGTGATATAAGCAGGGAAATCTAGAGTAACTAGAATTATCGATGTTGGTATAATTCTCGTTAAATGCATTTCATGTTTTCAATGGGGAATTACGACGGTGAGGTATTGCATTAGCAATTTTAATATTTGTTTAAAAAGACCAACTTTCTCGTCATGAAAAACAAACAAATAAATCAATCAATAAAAAAGAAGCAAGAATTATCAATTTCGGCACCATCGAGAAAAAGAATTATCAATTGTCAACTCGTAAATTTAGAGCTAATAATCCTTTTGTTGCTGAGCCGTAAAGTTGACCAAAGTGGACATTTGGGTCAGGATTTATGGGCTTCAACAAAATGTGAGGCCCAAGTTTGCTACAATTCATGACCTTTACTCTAAAATATGACATATAAATGGTGTTAGAGACTCGTCTTTTTAACCCAACCCAAAAAATAACAATAATACGGAAATTACTCATGTTTTTAATTATTTCGTACGTCAAATTTGTTTTTGCCTCCATCGGGCGAGAAATTAAATTTGTTTTATTTATTTATTTTATTGGATAATTTGATGTTTGCTTTAATCTAATAAAAATCATTTTATTAATAAAAACGAATATATAGAATAAAAAGAAAATCCTATTTGATGCGTTTAAAAATGTTACAGAACTGAAATAGAGCGAAGTTGTAAGAATTTAAAAAAATACAAAAAAAAAAGGAACATTTGGAGGAATTTTCATGCATTTTACTCCATCTAAACAGCAGCTGTTGTCCCTTTCCCCCTCATTTTAAGTTTTGATCCCTCACATCCTCTCTCTCTCTCTCTCTCTCTCTCTCTCTCTAAAAGTCATTTTCTTTCTCTCAGTTAAGCTGCTACTGAAAGGGCTCTGATTTCTCTTCTTTTTTTTAAAAAAAAAAACTCAGAAAATTTGATAGGTAACTTCCTTTTAAACTTTTACTTAATGGGGTTCTTCTTTTTGTTGTCTCTTTGTTTTTGAACTTTTGATTTGATTGGGTTTGTCCTTCACAGAATTTGCATGTTCTATTATATAGTCTGTGAGAGAGAGAGAGAGAGAGAAAGGAAAGTTTTGGACTTTATAATTGCAAATTTAAGCAGATATAAAGTTCCCTTTTTTTTTTTTTAAGCTTTTCTTGTTCATCTATTTTCTCCCATGTTCACATGCAAGAGTTAATTGTCTTGAGTTCTCTTTGAGTAGTTGTCAATTTTTAATTTCAATGACCAAGTGATAAATGTTTGAAGGATAACTATGGTTTGCCAGAAAACCTCAGGCTGTGGACCTCTTGGACAGTAGACCCCTTTGTTTGTGGGGTTTATGTTTTGGGGTTTATTTTAAGTGATTCCTCTACTTGAGACTATGTCAGCTAGATTTATGTGCCTGGTTATATGCATGCATCTATTATGAATGAATCAATTTTCCGATTTCTGCCAAATCAGATGATGTTTCACTTGTGATTTTCTTTTTTTTTAATCCAGTGGGTTTGAATTTTAACTAATTCTAGTTTTGAGTTGAAACCTAACTTATTACTATCATGTTCCATTTGAAGGAGATAACAGTCAGAATATTCTCTTGCAATGTGTGCTTTTCACCAGATAGTTAAAGACTTGGGAATAGACCTTTTACTATTTCCCCCTGTCTCAGAGTTCAATGTGCTTTTGATTCGGTTTAATTATTATCTTCCAAGTTTCCATTGTTTTAAGTTCTTCAATGCAAGTATGTAATTATGCTGTTGTAGAGATGCTCTGCAAGCATGTGGCTTGCTTGAGAGAATAAAAGGATATTTTTATTTGCAGTTTTGCATTAAATTACAAGTAGGTATCCCAAAATTCTCTGAGTTCTGTTGCTTTTTAATTTTGATGCTCTGCAGTGTGCAAAAGATCTGTTTTCTCTCTATGGTGAGATTTGTGCCTAAGCTTAAGATGGCAGTGTTTTAGCTGATATGCATCTGTTGCCTGTTTCTTTCAATGTGTATGTCTATGTCTGATTTTATGAATACTGTGGTTCTCATTACTGTGTTGTCTTTGATTACTAATATGTGATGTCTTGTGCTAGACACATATTTGCAATGGGTGAGGAATTCTGTCAAGTGTAAGATTAAGGAGGGAGGTGAATCTGCAAACTTTAACTGCACATTTTCCTCAAATTGAGTTGACTTGCTAGGAAAATAAATCAATTGGGAGTTTTAAGTAATGAGGAGATTGTTAGTAAAATTTATCATTAGAAAATAATTTAGTCAGTTGTTCCGCATAGAGCTAAGAATGATGATACAAAGCTCTACATCTACATGCTTGGAGTTGAAGTGCCATGTTTTTCCTTGCATTTAATAGTGAAAAATTCAAGAAGATGTTTTGGCTTGATGTTTTGTTTCACATTAAAATTTTTTGTTAAGTCTATCTAGCTTAACAATCTAAATGTGCTTGTTACAGAACATAAGAACCAGTGAATGACAGAATGCATGAAACAAGCATTGACAATTTCCAAAAGATGAAACATGAAGCTTTAGTTTTGGGAAAATGTTACGTGGAGCATGCAAAACTTGAATCCTATAGAATCCTTTTTGGTTCACAATCTGGCCATTGCTGTAAGTGGTGTGTAACCAAGTGACTTATATCTAAAATGGCCAAGGAAAGTGAAGTGATTCCGAAAGCCTATCACATAATGGACGTCAAATTTCTTTAAGTGAATTTGCTATTTACTGTGTTTTTGCAATTTTCTTAAGAACGGAAAAGATTAATTCTCTGTTACTAATTTTGCAGTCAAGGAAATATGGGATGATACCTTGCCAAGGAACCTGGGCATTCTGTTCCAGCATTTATTCGTTTGATAGACAAAATTTCATGACATAGGTGACCTTTTAGGAGCAAATTTTTAAGATGTGCATTTAATATTTTAGAGAGAGCTTGTGATACTATAATAGGAAAAGTAACCGTATGTGCTTTTCCAATTAATGTCTGGATCATGCCACCATGGTGCTAGATATTCTCCTGTTTACATATTTAGGGATATTTTCCTTTGTTGCAGATATATTATCTTATTTCCTATTTAGTCCTTAGCTAATGTTATTTTCGTCGGGGAGACCACTTATGAATATTGATTTTGAACTATGGTTTTTCAGTTTTGGATGGAAACTTGTGTGTTTCACAGCTGCATTCCCATTATTTTGTATATTTACAGGCAGATTCCCTTGTTATTTCACGTTAGTTCTTTAGTTTTGGGTGGATTTCCACGTTAATTCTCTAGCTTATTGTTTGTCTGACATCAGATTGTTACCATAATTTCTGTTTGAGGTGAGAACAACTCCAATGGCACCATGGATAGAAATAAGCGATTGCCTGTGAGATCACTCTTTTTCATCTAGTAACTGGTCTAGTGTTGTGTTTCTTTCCCATTTTTTGTCAATGGTGGTTTGCAAACTTTACAACTGGACATTTAGCACTTTTGCTATTCTGACAATCAAAGCTTTAGTTTTAGCTCAGCTACAATTTTTTAGGTGTCTTACCGTGACACTTTAGCTGTCCTACTGTGATGTGCTTAAATTCTTGGTAAGATTAATTCTGAAGATAATATGTTTTATGTTTGTCCTTACAGTGTAATGGTGAGCATATAGTTAGCACAGGTGGAGGAAATTCCTTCAGGCTATGGATCAATCAGAGCAATCACAGCAGCAGCCTGTACTAGGAGTGGTAGCTGGAACAGGTCAGATGGCCTATACTACTAACCCCTACCAAACTGCTGCAATGGTGGCTTCTGGAACTCCTGCAGTAGCTGTCCCTTCTCAAACTAAACCCCCAACCACTTTCTCTAGTTCCCCACACCAGCTCACTTACCAGCAAGCACAGCATTTCCAGCAGCAGCAGCAGGAACAACATCAGCAACTTCAAATATTCTGGGCCAACCAAATGCAAGAAATTGAGCAGACAACCGACTTTAAGACCCACTGCCTCCCTCTTGCTCGGATCAAGAAAATAATGAAGGCTGACGAAGATGTCCGAATGATATCTGCTGAGGCTCCTGTCATATTTGCAAAGGCATGTGAAATGTTCATCTTGGAGCTGACTTTGCGCTCTTGGATCCACACAGAAGAAAATAAAAGGAGGACTTTGCAAAAAAATGATATTGCTGCTGCCATTTCCAGAACTGATGTATTTGATTTCTTGGTTGATATTATTCCAAGAGATGAGTTAAGAGAGGAGGGACTAGGAATCACCAAGGCAACCATTCCCATCGTTGGTTCCCCTACAGATATCCCATATTATTACGTTCATCCGCAGCATCCAGGGGGACCTTATGCAGCCCAACAGCCACATCCCCCAGCGGCATTTATGCCATGGCCACAGGCTCAGCCACAGCAGCAACAACCCCAACAAAAACAAAGTGATAGTTGATGTTCAGGGCCAGCTTACTGTGACAGGTGTGTAGTAGCACGGTTTGATCATAGGATATGAATCCTACTAGTCTAGTCTTTGATGTTTGTTTAAGGGATTAGTTCAGCAATCGTCTGTGTAATTGCATAAGTGAGTGGCCTATGCTAGTGTAACATGAAGCAGCTGGTTCAAGTTTGGGCTTGTCTGTTTTTATTTTTCAGAAAATGTCTGTGTACTTCGTTCGTTTTTGGGTGGTGCAGGGTGGAAGGACAATGGTTATTTTTTCTAGATCTCGTCAGTGCAGGATGCAAGGAGAGATTAAAGGAATCTGATGGTTGTTGAAGCTATGGATTTCATTAGTTTGTCTTCTTTGTCTTCCATTATACATTTGATCTTTTTGTTTTGTGGTTGAGACCAAGAGTAGAATTCTGAAATTTAGATAGACACCCGGTTGAGTGCTTCAAAATCGATTCCTAATAAGGGGGCAAGCCTGCCGTTATTTTTCGAAATTGATTAGATCACATGGTTCATGTCTCCCCCTCAGAAAATTGACCCTCATGACCATGAGCTGGGTAAAATTTCCATGGAAAGTCATACTAGCATGTTTCTAGTGAGGAGGGCTTTAGTTAAAAGCCTTTGGGATGAAGGAGAAGGAAAAGACCACTGGAAAGAGTGAAATAAAACCAAGCTTCTCATTCGTCCGCCAGGCGTCTTCTTTGAAAGCATTATTATGCAATTATTTGCATCGGTCTTCGTGAATTATGCCAACATTGGAATGCCTCTTAATGCACGATGCATTTCCCCGCATACCACCAACTTATCCAACCATTAACGTAAGTTTTAGTCCTGTTCCGGCCCCGTTGTTCGGCGTTTATCAGTGTGCAAAAAGACAAAAAAGTGGTGAGCGAGGTGGCGAGAAATTATGTACGTCAACTGAGGACTAGCCTGGCATCTGGAGTTTCCAGGTTCTTTCTGAGGCAGGATGTTACTGAGATGATTCTCAGGCGGGAATACAAACCGCGACGAAGAATTCGTCGTTGGCTTGGCTAAGTCGATTAACGTGCAGAATCATATAAACATTCCCGACAGCAAGAAAACTTCAGCAGATCTTATCTGTCAAAGATTAAAACAATAAGTCGACTAGTAATTCGGCCTTCGTGTGGAGTTGCCATCCAAGGTTGCAGAATTTGGCCTCTAGAGCACCATTTGCAGGTTCTTATGTCAAAGCGCACTCGTACCAAGTCAATCATCATTCGTAGATATAGATGCTCAGTCACAGACAATTCATCATCCCCACAAACAATTTACACGTTCAGCCAAGGAAAGAAAACAATTATAGGAGAATGGGATCATGGACAACGGACATGAGAACGGGGAAAACTAGATGATTAGCCGTCCTCAACATACGGGACAACTTGAAATCTTGTTTCTTAGACATACATGCAGACTCTTCATCAGGATGATAATTGAACCCGAGCATGCGGTTATAGTTACGGCATAACAAAAGCAAAATATGCCCTTAGATAAAAAAAAAAAAAAAAAAAAGAGTACCACTTGACGAAAGCAATGAGCTAAAAAAGAGCCAGAATTTTTTTTAAAAATTCTTTTCTAGATAAACCCTAAACCCCATCAAACTTGTTTCTCTCTCTCTCTCTCTCTCTCTCTCTCTCTCTCTCTCTCTCTCTCTGTTTTGTTTTTTTTTTTATTATTTACAATCTTTTCTAAACCAACCTAACCCCTAAAAACCCATTACTCCAAAATAAACCCGATTCGGCCAATCGATCGATCGATCGATCAGGAAAAAAAAAAAACCCTAAAAGCGCATAAGATAGATTAGATTGATTGAAACGAAAAGTGGGATCAATTCAATATTCAGTCTTCATCAACGCCCTCAAAAGCCCAGGCATGCTCCTGGCGGAGCCGCGCCTCCTCCTCCGGGGTGAAGTCGTTCTGAATCCCAAAGAAGGCCCTCACGTACTCGACGCTCTTGTTCTTGATCCGGTCCGCAATGGTCTGGTTCAGCACGTCAAGAAAGTCCTTGATGTTGAGGTAATTAGCCACCAAGATCATCTCTTTAATCTCATCGTTGCTTCGTCCCTTCAGGAACTCGGCAGCGTACTTGTCCCTCACGGCCTGCGACGCCGAGGTGCGGCGGAACTCCACCTGCTTCCTGCAAAACTCGATGGTCATAGCCAGGGGAGCGCTCAAGACGTTGAGAAGAGGGACCGGCGGGTGGTCCTCCGAGGACGCCTCCGCCTCGTTGTCCTCGTAGAAGGCCTTCACCGCCGCGAACTCCATGGCCACTGATATCTCCACCTTGAAGAGTTGGTTGTCGGCGGTCTTGAGGGTGATTCGTTTCTCGTCTGTGGAGGTTGGCTCGTCGGCAGCCGGCGGATCCACCAGTTTCGTCTCAGGCTTTCCGTGAGAGGACGACATCGATACTGAGAGAGTATTTTTCAGATAGAGAGAGGGAGGGAGAAATTGGGGGGTTGAGTGAGTCGAGAGAATGAAGGAAAAAGTGAAGCAAGGCAACCTATTTATAGAAGAATTTTTGTAAGAGAGTCCTCCAAGTTTTAGGATTTATTATTATTATTATTAAATAAATATATATATATATATATTATTTTTCAATAAAAATAAATTAAAAAAAAACGTAAAGTAAATAAAAAGTTGTATTGATGATCAAGATGACTGTTGGATTAACAGTCTATATATGAACTTAGTTTGTCCACAGCAAAAAAAAAAAAGACACAATAGAGCTAAATTAAATTATATACCGAACCATTTGAATTACATTAAATCATAACAGACTCATACTAAAATGAAATAAAGTAAAATTTAGAATCAAATCAAAACTTTGGATGAGTAAAAATGTGACTTGCATAGAAGTGATAAATAAAGAAATAATTATTAAAAAAATTCATATATTATCCAAACAACATGCTACGTTTGTCCAGTTTTGGTTTGGTTTGGTTTGAAAATTTATGTTGTTTCCTTGATTGCTTTCCAGTTCCATTCCACCACACCAAACTGTGTTTACAAAGCCGGTTACTGTTGTGAGACAACACTCTGTGTGTGTGTGTGTGTGTGTGTGTGTGTGTGAGATAGATAGATAGAGAGAGAGAGAGAGAGAGAGAGAGAGAGACAGAGAGAGAGAGAGAGGATCAAGCTTTGTTTCTGGGTACACAGCAAGGATCAAGCTTTGAGAAGAAATGGAGTCACCATTTAAGGTAGATATATTGAAAGGAAAAGTGGCTTTGATCACCGGAGGTGGGTCAGGAATTGGGTTTGAGATATCTACACAGTTTGGCAAGCACGGCGCCTCTATTGCAATCATGGGCAGGCGCAAGCAAGTTCTTGATTCTGCCGTCTCCAATCTCCAATCTCTCGGAATTCCTGTTCGGAATCTTTCTTTCTTTCTTTCTTTTTCTCCCCTTTTGGAAATTTGACCTTGTCAAGTGGCTTTTCTTTGTGTTCCCCTTGCGTTTGTTCTGCTAGAAACCAGGTTGGCCCATCTGGGCCTGTCTTGTTACATCTAGAAACACAACAACAGTGTTTGCCCGTGTCTCGGCTTTAATTTTCTTGTCCTCGTGAGTTAACTATGGGGAGTAGTGGCTTAGGTAGAGAATTCCCCTGCGATTGTCATTTCCATGAGCTTATATGGAGGGGAAAAGCAAAAAGGGATGTTCATTTTCTTTGTTTGTAGAAGTTAAAATTGTACATAGATTTTAAACTGGAAAAACTTATTACATTTTGGACTGAGTTGCTAGGCACCCAAAGCACAAAATATAAGTTTTGGGGTATCCATTGGCGGAATAAAAAATAAAAAATGTGAAACAATCAGAGATGACAAGTTATGCCCTTGATGACTGCAAGTTAAAAAAAAAAAAAAAAAAAACTGGTTAAAGGAAGTGAATTCAGACTTTAGACCCTCATTAGTCAGAAAATTGAGTTGCTGTGAGTTAATTTGAGAGCCATTTTAGAGCCATACTATTGTGGGAAGTGTACCAATGAGGGGAAGAATGATGCTAAAGCCTATTGTTTTGTATCTGGCATTTAACACAGTATTTGTTGTGGCTTATTGACACGGATTATGGACAGATTAATGTGGTTTGACAAAGAAAATTTGACTTAATGTAAAGATGAGCAACATCTGGTCCATTTGTTTTCACCTATAATCTCTGATAATTGCAGTTGTAACTAGTAATATGTTTTTGAGCGACACAGTTGCTTGGATTTGGGGGTCCATTTATCCTTCAGATTTTGAAGGGATCCATTGATTTCCCAAACCCAGGAGACAATTTCTTTTGTGACTTATTTAATCTTCTGCCTTTACTTCTTTGTAAATACATTAATTTGATACTTTATGACTTTGTTCTCTTTGCTGCTATATTTAAGGCTGTTGGCTTTGAAGGGGATGTTCGCAAGCAAGAAAGTGTAAAACGAGTTCTTGAGTCAGCTTATAGACATTTTGGCAGGATTGACATTCTTGTGAATTCTGCAGCTGGAAATTTTCTTTCATCACCAGAGGACTTGTCACCCAATGGATTTCGAACAGGTTTTGGAACTATTTCATCACGTGAAGCCAACATGACATGTTTTTTGTCAAAAAGTTTAGTTGTGGATTGTATGGTCTTTTATAGATAATGTGAGAATTGGTTTACAAGTGCTTGAATATGGTCAAATTTACTTGTACAGCTTGTACTTTAAACCTGGACAACTTCAGAACTGATACGAAAACCTAGGAAATTCAGTTCTAATTCTGGCCTTTGAACAGATTTGTCTAAGGGCTGTTGTTTTTGTCCTCTGCATACAGTTATGGAAATTGATGCTGTTGGTACCTTTGTAATGTGCCACGAAGCACTTCAGTATCTTAGGAAGGGAGGGCTAGGGAGGAGCTCATCTTCTGGGGGGACAATTTTAAACATAAGTGCCACTTTGCACTATACAGCAGCTTGGTATCAGATACACGTGTCTGCAGCAAAGGTTTGTTACATGGCTTGCAGTTGCATGGTATATTTGGCTTGTGAAAGTTCAAATTGTTTACTGTTTCATTTTCCAAACAGGCAGCTGTTGATGCCATTGGTAGGAACTTGGCACTAGAATGGGGTGCTGACTATGATATTCGAGTGAATGGGATTGCTCCAGGCCCAATTGACGATACACCTGGAATGAGTAAGCTTGCACCCAAGGAAATTAATGGCAAGGCTAGAGGCTATATGCCTCTGTACAAGCTAGGGGAGAAATGGGACATTGCCATGGCTGCTCTGTACCTTGCATCTGATGCTGGTTAGTCACTCTATTTCACTTTTATGATTGTCTCATAATAAGTCCGATATCATGATTCCTTCTTTTTTGTTCTGCTGTTATCAACTTCAGATAATGGCTGGAGTGTCCATTATCTGGGATTGAATGATAATTATTTTGTTGATGTAGTTGTTAAATTTTAATCACTTATGTTTTTCTTTACCCAGAGCATTGTTCCAATGCCAAAAGCAGTCCTCTAATGGACTTTGCTAAGTGAAAAATTTTATATTTTTGCAATCAATTTCTTTTCAAATCTTATGATTTTCTAAACAGCAGCACAGGGGATTTGCTTATCTTGGCTAAACACTTGTTAACTGCTAACATGACACCTAAATGGTGCTAATGGTGGCAACACAGCCTGCCCATTTTTGAGCATTGAGCACCACTGACGGATTTCAACCATGGTATTCTTCCTGCTGTCTTGTCTTTTACCACGTGGCACCTACCCACTTGAATCAAACATATGTCTATTATTTGGCATAACCTTTTGGTTCAGTAATTGCAAGCTGCCCTTTTCTGTTTATGTGAACATTTTGTATGACTTGCTTGTTTCTAGAGCATTAATCTAATATGTTTGATAAGGAACTTGAACTGGATGACAAGGAATCTGCCTTTTAGTGAGATCTTTGGCGTTATAAGTTTACGGCTGGTCCTCTTACTTGGCCTGTACAATGCAAAAAAGTGTTAACAAGAGTACTTTGCTACTCGCTTTCACTTTCACCATCCAATATTTGACTAGAACTCTTCTATTTATTTCTTTTTTTCACAAATTTCACATTAACTGCCGCCTGCATTTCATTGTCAAATATAAGAGATACTATTTCTTTTCAATAAACGTTTTAAGGGAAAGAAACCTTTGCATTCTATGAACACAGATCGGCCAAATGACTCGAGTGCCAAATCTTTGAGAATTGCTTTGATCATTTTGATGTGCTAGTCTAGCACACACCTCATTGTTGTCTTCTCTAATATGTAAAACCATCCATGTGTTATGCTTTGGTGAAGGTAAATATGTCAATGGAGCCACCGTTGTGGTTGATGGAGGACTTTGGCTAAGCCGTCCACGCCATATGCTAAAAGATGCAGTCAAACAGCTATCTCGAGCAGTGGAACACAGATCCAGAGATTCACCAGTCGGGGTTCCTTCCAGCAAGCTGTAAATTAGCCTGCTAGTCATTTCCTCATCTCCCACAAAAGTAAAATGTACGAATTCGTTCATACATGCTTTTGTGGGTCTGACACTAGACATTGTTACAGCACTACCAATTTCATGGTTCATGACAGCCAAATTAGCAGCAAAACTGGGATTCAGTGAACTCATCATCCTTGATGGTGAGGCATGAAGCTTGGCAGAATGGGGATGATAATGCAACCAATTTTTTGAAAATAAAAGAAAAGTACCATTGAGAAGAAGGCATATGATTTTCTTTTAAAAAACTACCACTCTCCCATCTTTATTAGTATTATTATTATTTTCTAAAAAGAAACCATTTCAGGTATTGGTTGTTTGTAGATAGAATCGAATTTTAACATGGCCAAATAATGACCAAAACTACGCACATGACGATTGATGATAACCATCGAAGGTGTAAGATAAAGAGGAGGAAAGTGAGAACCTGATAAATCCCCAGTATTTCATGCTTTCGGAAAAATGTGTGCTGCACTAGCAACGGAAAGGGAGACAAAATCCGATAAGATTGTCACCGGCCACGATTGTGGACGACGACAATGAGTTTAGAAAAACGAATTGTCACGGAGGGGAAAGAATAGTTTAGTCACATAATGTGGTTTTACGTTAAATCTACCTTACCCATAGTTGACAAAACTCCAAACATAATTTTGGTTACTAGAGTGCCTAACATAGTTCAGTCATATCATGTGGTTTTATGTTAAACTTTTCCTTACATTTAACTTAGGGATTAAGTTAAAGGTAGAAGAGAATTACTCCCAAAATGTATTGGTCGTGTGATAAGCCCCCTAGGTGACCAATGAAAGATTTGCCGACGATCACGAGAGATCTTTCTCCAACCTATATATATATATATAGATGCGTGTGTGTGTGCGAACAAATTGCAATTTCTTCTCGTCTACATGCCGCCTTTTCTTAGAATTTAGATTCTACAAATAAATGTAATCAAAGAAATTGCTTAAAGAAAATCAACTATATTGGTGTAAATGCAGGTCCAAAAAACTTCGAATTATGTCTCGAAGTTCGATTAAGTATTGCTTTATGTACGAAAAAGTTGCAAAGAAATTAGAATTTGAAAAATTACCAAGACTATTTTGCTTTATCCAATATCCTTTTTTTTCTTTTTTTTGGTGGAACTGTTGTTTCCAATTGGGTCTTATGATTCTAATTCGGTTTTATGATCGGTTACATTTTGGTTTTAGTATCAATTCGATTTGAGTGCTCTCTCTTCTTTTTTTTTTTTTTTTGGTTTTTTTTATATAATTAGAATTAGAATTAGAATTACATTTTGGACAGTCTGTCTTCAAATGTAGAAAATTATTTTAAAACGGCAATGACTCTTTCCCTGTCAACATTTCAGCTTTTTCCTAATTCAGATTCTTCAGATAAATGTAATAAATAAAATTACTTAAAAAGAGCTTCCACTTGAGATTTTTTTAGTGATTTATATGAGAGAAAAAAAAAAGATAAAACAAGGTTTAAAAATTCAAACAGTAGAGTTGAATAATAAGAATATAACTAAATAAATGATAAAATTAGAGAAAATGGAGAGTAAGCAAGAGAGAGGGGGGGGGAATAACTAAAAGAAATAGAAATTGGTGTGAAAAAATAATAATAAATAAGAGGAGATATTTATGGGGTTAACTATTGAAAGAAAACAAGGAGGAGCAGGGACGTGGGGAACAAGGGTTGATCATTATCTTTTAATTAATTAATTAATTAATTTTATTTTTTTGGGGTTTTTTGGGGGGTTGTGGGGTGGGGGAGGGGAACTGTTGGTTCCAACCGGCAATTCCAATTAGATTTCAGGGTCGGTTACAATTCAATTCTAAGTCCAGTCCCCATTCTCAAAACAATTACCGATGCATATTTTGGTAACGATATCAGTTATAATTAGAAATGTGGAGGGTCTGATCCTCCTCCTCCTCCTCCTCCTCCTCCTCCTCCTCCTCATCTGCGGAAAATCTTCGTACGCGGGGGGGGGGCCCCCAACTCAATGCTCAAGGTAGGTGCGTCTGCGTCTGTCAACTTTTTCTTAATATAGATTCTTCAAATAAAATTAATTACTTTTTTTTATAAATAATAATGATAATAATTTCGCCTTTTTCCCTACTATAAATATACTTCTGACAACCTCAGAATCCATATGATTATGGGTCGTAGAGATGGAAAAACAAAAGTTGTGGTTAGAAAAAGGTTAGGAGGGGGGGAGGAGGTCCGTCTGGCTGGGAAAGCAAAAGGAAGGGGGGAGGATTAAAGAAGGGGGATGAAGAAAAAAGCGCGCGGTATGTTTACCGTAAAAAAGCATCCCAAATCAGATCGATGATTTACCAGAACGCTGCGACCAAGAGTGAAGGTACCCCGTCGAGTAGCTTTCACAAGCCTTTTCTCGACTGTATATGAACAGGGCTGTCTCCATGATGTTCTTCTTCATTCCCTTTCTACCGTTGTTACCACAAACGGGCGCTGTTTTCTCCATGATTCCGAGGAGAACTAAACTCTCGCAAAAAGTCTTTTGAGTCTTCTGTTTCTAATACCTGCCAAATTTGCTTTGCAGCGCGATGGAAGCCACTGGGTCAAAGAGAAGGCCCTGTCCTTGCAACCGGACAAAGGCGACCATTCTCAATGGAACGAAGAAAGACTCGTCTTCTTCCAGCCAAAGAGAGGGCAACGACGGTCTTGCTGCGCATTCCCCAAGATCATTGATCGTGCATGACCCCATCCAGACTTCTCTTTAAAGCCCAGGGGGACTTCATTGATGTTATCGATGAATGGGGTGAAAGCAAATTGTGCTTCACACAAGAAGGAAAAGCTCATCAAACTTCAGGATGACCTGATTCGAAAAATCCTCGGTCTCCTACCAAATAGTATCCATCCATCCATCCATCCATCCATCCATCTTTGTGAGTTGAGGACGCAACCCTTCGATTCAAAGGAGACCGAGGCCGATGCCAGGGGAATGAAAGGGGGATGCTCAAACCAGTGAACAGAGTCCACCACCAGACGTCAAACTCACTGGAGAATGATGGTGCCGAATCGAATGGCACTCACTTCGAACTCTCGACCGCTTCCTAATGCCATCCCCTACCCCCGATCAGGGAAAAGCTCAACAAAAAGTATTGCGGAGACACGAAAAATGGGCTCCAATGCAAACACGGGACATAAAAACAAAATGTATAATCGTAATAATACTCAGTTTCAGGTTTTGGATCGTCTTGGTAATGTATAAAATCTTTTACCATTGCTTTGCTTGCCCACACAAAGAGAACCTGCTTCAGTGGAAAAGTATCACAAAAATTTACTGCCGGGAGAAAGCATGAACGCAGCACGAGTACAAAATGGTCGTGCTGAACCCTTTACCTTTGTCTGTCCTCTTGTCCGTTTCGGTCATTCATCTTTCTTTTTGTTCTCGATTAAGTCTTTACAAAACAATAATCGCTCGCGAGCAAAATAGCTCCGAATCAACTGGTCAGAACATACCCAATTAATTAAACCATAGATTCAAACCAGAATCAGATCGAAACCAGCCTGAATTCAAACCCAAACCCATCCCACAAATTCCAATACCAAACTGGAACAAGCAAAAGGGTCGTTCAGGTTACGATTCAAGGTTTCCAAAAACCATGGACTATCGGTTTAACAAGTAGCTTAGTAGTTTCATGGTTCCAAAAAGAAATAATAATAATAATAATAATAATAATAATACTAAATAAATGAATAATATATACATATAATATCTTTTTCTAAATTTGAATATTTTATTTTTAACATTGACCCTAAATATTTGATTTTTGGTATATAATGAAAATTTGACCAAATCGGCATGTGTTAATTATCAAAATGAATTTATCATTAAATTTTTTATTTGTGATTATTGTATTAATAGACTTTGTTGACCATTAATTTTATTTACTTATTTTGAATTCAAACAATTTATGGTTACTACAGCAACCCCTGCAGCCATGGAGATGAAAACACTAGGAACGGGCTCGTTACTGATAGGGCAGCCAGAGATGCCCCATGAATCTAGAATACTCGGACAACATCGAGGTTGATCCAAGTTATCCAACGAGAGCGAGAGAGAGAGAGAGAGAGAGAGAGAGGGGGGGGCAATGGTTGAGTTTTCAATAGGTAGTTAGTTCATCATCATCAGCGGCTTGCATAATGGGCTGACTGGCGAGGACACCCAGTACACACTCCATGCAAAACTGCCGGAGACTAGAAAGCAATCACCAGCATCAGGTTCTGCCATTGATTAAGCTGTTTGGAGCTTTGAAGAACCATGTAATCTGGTAATTCTGCTAATCGAAACAGGAGTTAGATTGGAACACCAGTTCAACAGGTGCACTTCCTTTGCATGCTGTAGATGAAAGGATTCCATACACAAATTTCAGGCTTGTCAAAATGTCTGCAAATAATGGGGTAATCTCAACACCTACAAGATTTATGTATTTCGGCTTAATGTAAGTTACCCAAGTTTTTATGCATTGACACGAAAAACATGTCTCCCCTTTTTAAGAATTTAAATTCTCCAAATACATGTAATAAAAGAAATTGCTTACCAAAAAAAAAAAAAATCCATTCAACTTTATCTATATAAACGCTCCACCAAAAACTTCATATAATATCGGAAATTTGGATTGGTTATTGCTTTATGCATGACTTTATTGTAAAACAATCAGAATGTGAATAATTAAAGAGACTGCAAACGAGATTTTGGTTATCGTTAGTACTATAAAGTTTTAATTTGAGTTGTTTAACCACTCAATGTTTTCCCCTTTAGGATTTTAATCAAATCAGACTTACAACTGAAATTGGTTTAAGGTAAATTACTTTCAAATGCATCTAATAAGTTGTAATTGACCAAAAAAGAAGAAGAAGAAGAAGAAGAAGAAGAAGAAGAAGAAGAATTTCTCAAACTTATTGATGATTTCTCTCTTTCTCAAAAAAGGGAAAAATTATTTTGAGGTAAACGTAAATGCATGAAGGATTGGTGAATAGGAAATAAAAATCTCAGTCAAACAGTCCGATTCTAATTTTAGTTTTGGGTCTATTGGGATTTGATCTTGATTTTGATTCTTAATCAGTTCTGATTTGGTTCTATCTCGAAATTGCCTATTGCTTTAAAAAGCATTTGTGTGACATTTTAAGAATGCAAATATTAATTTAATTAATATAATATAAAAATATGAAAATATAGTATACAATTGTTTGTGTCCACTTAAATCTACCGAATTTACATTTATCTAGATTTTTTTTATTTTTTTTTAAAAATTATTATTCGTCTGTTCGTTACTCATTGTCCTTGAATCAAAGTAATATAAAAATATAACAAATTTTTATATTTTATAATATAGTAATATAAATTGGCGTAATATCAAAATATAATATAATCGTATCTGTCTAGATTTTTTTTTTTTTTGGGAAAATTATTGTTCAACGGTCGTTATTGTCTCTGTCAACATGTCAATTTTTTTTTTTTTTGGTCAGAACTCAGATTTTTCAAATAAATGTAATAAATGATATTACTTATAAGAATTGAACTTTTTCCCTATAAATTTTCTTCCAGGAGCCTTAAATAACATCACAACCTCCTTCATCTCTAACCTCATAGACAAAGAAATGAAAAGGAAAGTTGCTGTTAGAAAACCAGGAGGAGGAATAAACGACTTCTCACAAAGGAAGCAAGACGGAGAGGAAAAAGAAGAGAATAAGGAAAACCAGAAAGAATAAGTTAAAAATATGAGTCACAGAAAGTATCAAAATCAGATCGGGGATTTATCAGAAAACTATAATTAAGGTATGTCAAGAATTCAAGTAATACATTCATTCAAATCTGCTTGAAAAAAGAAAAGAAATATATATATATATATATATATATATATATATATAGACACATATATGAATAATCCCAAAGAATTGCTTGGTTCGGCCACATAAAATCAAATGTTTTGCAGGCGTGATTATTCATTTTCCAAACATAAGACTTGTTTCTCTTCGTATATATGCTTGGTTATATATATATATTTAAAATATTCATGTTATGCATCAAAATCAGGTCCGTAGGTCTTCATCACCAATGGAATGGGCAGCAAATTACAAAGCAAATGAGAGGTCCAAAAATTGAATGAGTTCAAATCAAATGACAGCAACCTACAACGAAGAATAAAGGGGCCATTTGGTAGTCCATTCTTTCAAGTTGTAGATGGAAAAATTGCCCTATCTTTGTAATTTGAAGGAAGTTCAATTATTTTATGGAAGGCGTCACCTTTCTGTAACATGTATCATGTTGAAACAACCGAAAGGCTTCAAACACACTCCCGAGGCATCGAGCTCCATAACCCATCAAGGTGGTCCGAGACCTTCAAGCAGCTAGTTCATGGCTGGTTCGGCCATTCAACCTGAAAGAGAGAGATAGAGAGAGAGAGAGAGAGAGAGAGAACCCCAGAAATCCACCGTAAACAAACGACAATCCCTTTGTACACCGCAAAGGAAAGGATTCTGCATACGGTTTTCGAGCTTGTTAAAATTTCTGCAAATGATGATGTGCAGTCCCTAACCTCAACAATATTTATGTAACCATGCTTCATGTCAGTAGTCAGATTTTTCTTTTTTTTTTTTTTAGCAATGCATCAAAAACTGTATAGAATACGAAATCAGAACCAAACTCTTGAGTTTTATTACACCACCAAGGTTACTGCAAATACACTGGCTATTCCAAAATTTCTGGCATGCATTGGAATCCAACATCATTCTAGCCTGGTGATACGGTAAGTTCATGTGTCTAACCCAAGCTAGTGTAACCACATGGTCATTTTGGAATATTACGTGAGTTAACTTTTCATGTATTCAAATTACCTACGTTGCAAAAAGAAGAAGAAGACACACACACACACACGCACACACACACCAAAAAAAGAGGGTAACAGTGGGATCTATTGTTTGGTTCGGGCCTTTTTATTTTGTGCGTGTTTTCATAATTCCTGCCGTCCAAGTGGTCTCGGGCAAAACAGGATTGCCCCTCTAGTTTGGAGGAGGAACCGTTCCATGTAAACTCCCTCCAAATTGGGAAAAAAAGAAAAAAAATAAAAACATTAATCGTATAAAATTCCACTAGTAACAGCAAGCCCTAGTTTGATGAAGTACTGTTTAACCATATTCATCTGTTAAGATCAACGCAATGGATACATTATAGAGACTGTTGCTTTCTATGGTCTCTTGATGTGGCCAACATAACAATTAAATTAGGAATATCATTCACATTGTAATCATTTTGACTGTCACAAAAACCCAGGGTTACTCATTATATATGAATTTGAACTTTCAAGGCATCCGAATAAGAGAACAAATTTCCTCAATGTTCAGATGTACTCAATTCATAGAAGGCAATTTCTGCCAAGATTGTCGACCATGTCCACTTCCAAGCCTCTTTCTCGTCTATCTATTTTTGAACGTCCCAGAAACAAGGAGTTAAATATACACAAACTTACTCTTATTTGTTTCTGCAAAAAGAACCAATAATTTCTTACTTCATCGTTAAACCAAGAATCGCCCTTTTTTAATACTCTCTCTCTCTCTCTCCAAAGGCCGGCATCTAATGGTCATGATGCCCCATTCAACATACTAAGTACTATCACAGCAACCAGGACTGGTAATGCCTCCGCGAAAGTGTTTGAATTCTTAAATATAAAACCTTGTTCAACTTCGAGAACATGGTCAAGGTATAAATATGTCACATAAAATACGCAAAACTCTTGTTAGTGCCCATGATTAGTCCCACTTCAGTAGAGTATTATGCCTAAAAAATCCTCTACCTCAACTTCCACAATGCCCATCCTTCTCTCCTGCTGCCTAATCAAAACTTGGGGGTTGAAAAATATGTTCTTGTTCGTCTTTCTGTAGACCATTAAGTGAAGAACAGCAAAGCCAAGCAAATCAGCACATCAGTAAGAATGAGACCCACCACATCAAAAACAAACTTTGGCGCAAATAATCCCCACACCTGCAACAACACATAACAACTCACAAGTGAACAAATAGCAGTGGTTGTCAAGCATACAAGCACCAGGAATTGTAAGTTCCAGGTCACATTTACCATTAGATGCCGCCTTTGTATAGTGACACATATTATGGTTGCTGTGACTACAGTGGCTGCAATGAATCCATACACCATATACATCTAAAACAAATGACGGGCTCAGTGGCGAAGTAACAATTGCATTAATAACAAAAACTTGTATTTATAACAATCATCAAGTCGATGATGATGGCGATGATGCCAACAAGTGATTTCTGGGGAATAGCAGATTAATGAAGTAATATGATGGTTGACATATGCAACAAACGAACCTGATATAGCTGCAAAAAAAGAGAACTCCTCTTATGGTCAGTCTTATCTGACAAATATTGGCCAGACGCAAGAAGTGGAAGTCCAAAAACAGGGAGGATGAGAGAAAAGCCAAATGTATCAATTGTAAGAAGGATTGCCTGACGAACAAGGATGAATTCATCAAACCTGAAACATTATACAAATTTCAAAATTGATTTCAAGCACTAATTTGTCCTTACTAGTAATGACATCCTTGCATCATTTGTCCGGGTTAAATAAATTTACAGCAATGTAATACATGTACAAGTATGCACACACCCACAACTCACCCAATGAATGCAGCACCATACCGAAGGCCATCAAAAGCACACCTGAAGAGAAGTGAACATATCAGTAAAGCTGCCTAGCCTAAATGATATAATAGGAAGATCTGATTAGTGCTGATGAGTCCGACTTGGACCCAACATATATGCCAACATCAAAAAATGCACAAGAACCCTACCAATGACCCGTGGCAAAAAATAAGCACACTGCTAAAAGGTGCCATTGTGCTACGGCAAGAGGACTCAAAGTAAAACTTCCAGTACTCCCATCAATGGCATTTTCTTCAATTCTGTCCAATCTCATTATACAATACCCTGTCAAGAGAGAATTTTTTCATATATACAAAGAGTGTACTGGTGACAAAATACTACAACAACATCATGACAAAGAAGTACATGTGAGGAGATGTAAGTACAACAAATAGGATAAAGCTAATGACCGAGGAAAAATGGTGAAATCATAAAATTACGACACTAGTGGAACCAAATTCCATTCAAGCATTCAAAGACAAAATTAAAGCCATAAAATTGTAGGCACCTCCAATCATGAATGCTAGTGCAATCCAGGAACCTTGTTTTCCTGAGAGAGTAATGATTGTTGAGCTCAAAGCAGATAGAATGGCCAATGTTTTCAGAGCCAAGCCCCTTCTGCAATATAAAACTTTGTCCTCATCAAAACATTTACCAAAGGTCAGCAAAAACAGTTGACCAAGCCCAATAGCGTAGATGATTCTAGGGATGTAATTTCTTCCAATTCGTTGAAGGAAAAGTGCTAGAACTGGAATGCCACTTTCGGAACCCCAGTGCAGTGCTATAAGCATATAACTTAGAAGAGTTCCCATGACAACATATGTCCAAATGCCATGACAAGAGAAGTTAGCAATAGTTTTGTACAACAGACACGCCAATAGGATTAAGGCTATAATTGGTCCTATTTCAGCCATATATATCCATATTGGATGGCCTGAGACGATACCAATCATCCATGAAGAAGATGCCTTCATAAATAAAGAAGTGGCAGCTTGTTTTGACAGTCCAATTTCAATCATCAATCTGAGAACAGCAACCAACAGAAGAAAGATGACTGCCTGCAAGTGAATTCCTTAAAAAAATTATAAATGAAAAGAAGAACAAATCTAACAATAAACATCAACCCATATAATCAAGGTCCACATCACTTATTCTTACTTCCAAAAGCATCTCTACTTTTCTCATTGAATCACGTAACTTAATAATGCCAGTGGTGGCCAACAGAAAGCTTGCTACTTTTCCTTCCTCCACTGAGCTCAAGATATTTTAAGAAAAAAAGGAGGACAAGAAGTCAGGGACCAAGGAAAAGGCTCTCAAGAAATTGCAAGAGGTTGAGATTCAGAACATACAAATGTAACTATTAGAAAGGAAGCTGCAAGCACGAATTGCCACCATGAAGAAAGCTAATACTAAGTTGAATGACATCCTGGAATCTCCAAATGAAGGAAGAGAAGCAGCATGCATCTTATAGGCCCTGTGGATGGCAATAAACATGATAAAGAGTGATAGCACCATCATCCCAAGGCCAATGCCCATCATCTTCAAATCAAACTCAGTCCATTTTGAGCGAGCGAGCTCTGAAACATTAGATAGGAAATTGAAATAAGCATCAATTTGCTTCCTAAATGCAGGAAATTTTGAGTAGCCGCCTTCATTTTGAAGGGCAAAATTATTTGCAGCATGCGACCAGCTCTCCTCTGCCTCAGCATACAAATCAGATATATGCAACAAGTCTTCAGAAGAAAATCCAATGACGGACAAAGCTGAATACACATCAATGTATCTCTTCACCTAAAATATAACATTGCAAAACTTTCAGCTAAGGAACTTACAGCCTGCTTACTGTGGAAAGTGACAGAAAGAAAGAGAAAAAAAGGGCCACTGCCCACAGAAACCTCCCCACTGTGCTATTATGAATTTTAAACGCTTCTATTTGTATATTTTTTTCCAAGAAAGATTTCAATGCATCCTATAGAACCTTTTGTTTAAAAACTAGTCAAATTACATACAATCACCCATGAGCAATACTAAAATGGTAACAGGGTGAGCTACGATGGATTCTATGTACAATCCTACCAATTAAAATCACCTTGCCTTTTAGGTTCCCATAAAGAAATGAAAAAAGGAAAAAGGAAAAAGATTGCAGTTTGTTGGAAGTGAAGAACCAGGAAAATGTTGATGTATGTGCAGCCACAAACAAAATGCTACCTCCAATCATCCAAATCTGTAGCTCTGTGCAATATGCCAATTACACGGCCAGCAGTGAGAGTGCCTAGACTGTGGGGAGGTAACAAGACAAGCTAATCTGATCATTTGAAATTAAGAATTCCACTTTCTAGCATATGAACAGCTTCTACTGAAAGAATACTTATTAAAAACAAAGCAGAGAGCTGAATTCACAAGGATAATGCAACTGACTTCCCAATAAAAACAAAATCACCTTTAATTAGACTATGGGGATATCATTTTTAACTATATTTTTACTCATTTAATTCATCCATTCTAGGTTGATTGTGACAACACATTGATGCATAAAACAATTCAGCATCCATCTGAGGAACCTATGAGGTCATAAAATGGAAAAAGTTTGAAACAACAATATTTTGGAAGGCATTAAAATGGATATATCTAAAATATGTATTTTACATTTCTAAATCTCTGAATACCAGGTACCTGCCAAGAATTGATGCAGAGAACATCAACATAACTTTGAAACCACTCTTCCAATTTTGATTGATTATTGCAGTTCCGCACATTGGCACTCTCCAAATTCCATGTGCCAGAGGCTAAAGCATGGACCTCAGGGTTAACACGACCAATGCTGGAGGATAAAAAAATACATAAATAAATAGCAAACACCTGAACATTAATCCTAGTAAAGAAGTAGTTGCAATAATGTTGAAGCAATGTATAGAAACTTTTTGAAAATAAGCAATGTGTCCTATTTCACCTTCCTCCCTCACCTAGTGGTTGAAGAATGGAACAGCAATCAAATGTAACTTTTGATGGGAATAACAGAGGGAACAGTGGCAAGCAGATTACCGACTTAACATTTGCTGATGACTATCAATTTCTACAAGGGTAAAATTATCATGGATGCCCATAAGAGTTTTACACACCAAAAAAAAAAAATGATGCAAAAGTATTGAAGACAGGGTACCTTCCAAAAGGGAATGGAACACCTAGCAATGCTGAAACTGTCACTGCAAAATCAAGCTGCAGAAGATGACCCAAGTACTTTCCATGAGAGACAAATCATCAAGAAAAACCACAATCAAGTAACAGCAGACATAATTGATAGTCAAACCTGTTGAATTGAGCTGATGCAAACCTTCTTGCCAGCCTGAAATTGTATAGGCAAAGTAATGTCATTGAACACTTAGAAACCTGGCTTGTAAAAGTGAAATTATTCAAGACTATTTTTTCAATTTAATCAACGAAATTTTCTCTTTGCATGTTAGAAGGGACTGCCAGGGCTGTACTATCTGCCAAAACTTTCATTAACTACTTTATGTCACCTTAAATTTTGTTTCTTTGACAATGTATTATACAGAACCTAAAAGCATATATTATTCAATAGAGGAGAACTGTCAAAGGAATCCACCAAGGAAGGAAAGAAGCAATTCAAGTTAGAGTAGGAGATCTAAGATATCTTGAAGCTCCATATGATATAAACTCATGTAGAGGAAAGATACTGACCAAGTCTAGTTTGCAAGCCGAAGTATCCATGTAAGATGGAAGAGAAAATGAAGGCTTCTTAAAGCTCATGGCAAAAATAGATGTTTCAACCTGCACAGTGTATCCTATCTTTCATTATAAAAGAAATAGAAAATGGTAACCAAATCAAAATTTTCAAATAATTCAACCAGCATTATAAAAAAAAAAAAACAAGTAGTTAAATAATGTACCTCTTCTGCACTCCCTCCCCCATGATCACCATTTATAGTTTGCCCATGGTCACCCATGACAAGGAGATAAGTATTTTCATGTACACCACCTGGTCCAGATTGGCTCTCAAGCAGTTTGATTACTCTCTAAAGCATAATATGTTACCAAGCAAAGCCATTATTAGAAAGTATGAAATGCAGAATGAGATAGCCTCAATGGTTGCTTTGTAGAAAACATGCCTGGGTAAATTCCACCACAAGCCATTAATGTGGAGTGAAGAAAATTCACAGAACAAAAATGAGCTAGAATTTTCATGATTCAATTAAAGATAATAAATCTAAAGGAAATGAGCTGACAAAAACACTAGGTCCAATGTCTTCATCTAAATCCTTTAACCTTGATATCAAATAAATGAGGCGGGAATTCAACTTCTGAGCATGATTGAGTTACTGATTCAAAAGTTGAATAAATTCACAAAACAATTATGATTGGGATCACATCTTTCACCCTTCAAAAAGATCATTAGGCTCACATCTAATTTTCAATCACTAATTAATTTCTTTTAAAATGAAAGGCCATGGGTCTGCAAGCCAGTGCCTATTTACTAGTGGAATTATAACTTAGAATTCCAAAATGTCACAATATCATCAAACTAGAAATAGAAGTATAATAGACAAACAAGATATTCCTTTTGTTGTCTTCTTTTTCATTGGGCCATAATTTTATATCAACAATCCTCTTGAGAGAGCCAAATTTATGTGAAAAAAGGAAAAAGATAAAAAAAAACCCATTTAAAACATACAAGTGATGAAAATAAACTGATGATGATGTCAAGACACTTGACCAATTTAACATACAGCAACAACATGGCAAGCCAGACATAACAATAAGAAATGCAGAGGAAACTTATGGGAGAAAAATGAAAGACCATGAATGAATGCATCAGTAATTAAGAATCCAACCTCTAAAATGATATTGTACTGCTCCAACTTTTCTATCATTGACATGGAATCAACGCCAAATATATGTCCAGCATGATCCTGCATCATACAAATAACAAAAAATTAAATTGTTGTTGTCAGTAATAACTGTTGAGTGTTTTTCATAAATATAACCAATCCCCTCAAACTGATCAAATTGAACCTATCCAAATCATCACCCAACAACGGTTGTGGTTTTAAAAGACCAAAGAAGTCAATATGGTCTGTTGTTTAAAATAACTAAAGCTGCCTGATACCAAAACAACAGACAATGTGAAACTCTGACTATTTTGTTGCCAAACCAGTTAAACAGAATTTGATATGAGGGCTTAGGCTCCTTTGTCCAGCCCACAGGAAAAGCCCCATGGCCTCGAACAATTGACTAAAGTTTTTTGAAGCCTTCAAATAAAAGATGTCATGAATGTATGAATGTCTAAAGGCTAGGAACTGCCAACAAGCCTCATTTCCACAATGTTTCCCTTTTCTTGAAAACCACCCTGCCAATCAAAATTCTGTGAAGTCCTTAATAATATGGAACTTGTGAAGATTCGAGTGGTTACTTTCTCCATATAGTTGACATGATTGGGCCTATCTTAGACAATAAAAATGTCATAACTTGATTAGTGGCCATTGCAATGAAATTGCAAAGTTTTGTGATAGCTGAGCTGCTGTCATGTGGCTTCAATGGAGTTACAAACTTTTCTAAGCATGCTCTACACCACTTAAACTTAACAACAAGAACCAAAAACTTGGAGTCCATGTCCAATTTGATTCTTAGAGCTTTGTCACAGGTCAGATTCAGGTGTGAATAATGTATAACTGAGGCAGTTGTTTCAGTTAAAAATATCCTAACCAACCCAGCCCAAACAATGTTCAACCCTAGTCACTCATTATATCGTGCTATTGCTTACATAAACATTTGTTCATTATTTGCTAATCATAGACACCTCAACTTACCATGCCAAGAAAATGAGCAATAAGAACATCCCAGTCTCCTTCATATAGGGAAGGAAATAAGTGGTTGATGCATCCATTGTCTACCTGCAATTTTAAATTTTTTTCTGTAAGGTAAATAAATCAAAAAAGAATCCATTATCAACTAGGTCAACAAGAGAAACAGAATTATAAGAAAAGGTGAAAACAGAATACCGTATCAAGATCCTTGACATTAAAAGATGGGTATGGATAAGATTTGGTAAAATGGTGAGGGAATAATTGAACCCATGTGTCATCTCCCATCATTACTACACGCTTCCCATTTCGAACCAACTACAAGCAGAACTGTCTTATAAGAATGGCATGAAAATATGAAATGGCATGGCTTGAAAAGTTTGAGACTAAAACCTTTTATAGAAGAAAACTCATAAAATTTCAAAAGATAAGAGATGTAAGCTTAGAACCCAATGGAGTTTAAAGGGAGAGAAAATAAGAGAGCAATAACAATAACAACATCAATGGGCGCACCTGCTGTACGAAGTTATCCTCAATGATAGCAGGAGCACCAAAGCTATTTCCTACATCAATAAAAGTAGGTAATCCACCAGTAGTCAAGCCCTGACATGTTACAAGGAGGAAACACAGATTGGACTTGCACTTTAACAAAGACAAAGGAACTCATGAAGAGAACCAAAAGAAGGACTAAATATTGTAAAGTGTGAAATCTATTCAAAAAGAAAAGAAAAGAAAAAATAAAGACCTTTAAAACATATAAACCTTTAAACGTTGTAGACTTGTAGTAGGGGGATCAGCAATGGCTTTGAAAATTTTGGCTGATGATCCATTTGTGGATGCAAGCTTTTGTAAGACTGTTAGTCTGTCCATCCATGGCTTTTTTTCTGTGCCATCATAAGAACACAGTCAATTTTTTCTGAATCAAAGTCATCACCATTTAGTACAAATAATTATCATCCTTCTCCTCATTAAATAACAAAAAAATAATTAAGTAAAAAAATCTAAATCAAAAAATAGACTGCAGAAATCAAAGTACCTTGAAAAAATGTGCTGGGAGCAACAAAATCAAACCTGAAATGGACATTTTCAACCTTGTTTTCTTTTAAACAAAAGAAAAAAAAAGTGCAAAAACAAAGAAAAAGAATAATGCAAATGAAATAAATAAATAAATACCTGAGGGCATCAAGAACTATAATAACAAGGCGATCTACGACAGGTTTGGTCCAACAATGATTATGTCTATCGTTGGGATCAGAGGAAGAAGTGTTAGTGCCAGGGTAAGAGAAGAAATGACAAGGAGCCTGTGAAACATCAGAGCAATGGCTGTAATGGGGAAGCTCAGTCCGGGTGAGTAAAAAGCCTCTAATGAAAATTAGTATGGCAGTCAAATGAATCGCTGTTAACGCCCAAAAGTACCACCGCCTCCTCCTTTGTAGCATCTCCATGTTCTTTTTTTTTTTTTTTTTCCTTGTTTCCACTCTTTCTTAAACCTAAGCCAATAAGAAGTAGCAAAGAGAAAAAATATTGTGTATTTTATGTAAAAAGCACACTTTAAGTAATAAAAATATTAAAACTTGTGAGAAGTAGAAATTTAAAGCGAGACAGAATTTCCGCAGATCTGACAAACCCGACTAATTCCTTCAGTTTTTCAATATAAACGTCAAATTTCAACCAACAACACTAATCTAAATGTATCCTATCAATTGAAACACTAATTGATGAGGTTACAAGAGAAAAATGTGGAGTAGAACCCGAAAATCATCACTTTACTGCTACAATCTCCCCCAGCTGATCCACCAAGACCTGAACTTTTCTCTCAATTTCTTGCCCAAAATAGAAGAAAACCCATCAAAGATCTAAGAATCTTGCAAACCTTATAATGCAAGAACCCACCGCTCTTCCATTCACTTTCACTTTCTTTCTTTCTCACCTAAGCCAGACTATTTTGGCATCAATTTCACCATAATCAGGAAAAACCCTTAAGCATGTTGTAAGTTCCATGAACTTTCTTTTCTATTACAACAATGATTAAAATTTAAAAAAAAAAAGAAAAAAGAAAAAGGGAAAGTCTTTATTGTGGTTGCCATCAATATAGCAATTCAGGAGATGAGAGTCTAAATGTACAACATCAGGATTTCAAAGTTATAGAGAAATAGTTAAATTTTAGAACGGAGATTTACCACAAAATTTCAAGGTGGGGGCTTCGACTTCCGAGGCGGCGGCGACTCGGCGTGGGGGTGTAAATTTAAAACCAAAACGGCCAGCCGCCTACCAAGTCAGGGGAATATAATAGGGAGTAGGAAGTTTTTATTATCCGTCTCCGTCGCCATGCTTTCTTTGTTCCTACCCCCCCGCCCCCACTGTTATATTATTATTATTATTATTATTATTATTATTATTATTATTATTAGTAGGAAAAAGGTCAAAGTCGTCGGTGGGTCTATTAAACAATTTAGAACCTCTCCCTTCCCGCCTCCCCAACGATCAGGGAGAAGGGAAACATAACGTTGTAACAACATCAATCTTTGTCTGGAGAGGCGCTCAGTCTCTGCAATGGCATTCCCTGCCACTGCACCCACCACCCTCTCCCTTCTCAAAACTGCCACTTCCACTTCCACTTCCACTGCCACCCGTGCCCATGCCTCCCTTCTTCCCGTCCACTCTTCCACCGGCCTCCCGCTGCCAAAGTCATCCTCTCTACCCATTTGGTATGTGGCTTTTGCGCTTGAGTTTTTTCCTTTCTCTGGCTTTTGCTTAATTGCATGTCTTCATTTAATGGGATTGGCATTTTAGTTGATCTCTCTCTCTCTCTCTCTTTTTTTCCAATGCAAAGTTGGTGCTGCTTTTATTTTTTATTTTATTTTATTTTATTTTACTTTTCCTTTTATTCTTGTGTGCCTGCTTATTTTTGCAATCTTTGATGCTATGATTCCACTTCATTTTGTTTGTGTCTTTTTTGTCGGGCTTTCCGGGTTGCTCGGCTTTCCTCATTTCAGTCTTTATTGTTATTAGTATTGCCACTGGTAGAAGCTATTCTCCTTTTTTTTTGGGCTTTAGTTTGCTTAACAAGCTTGACTCTTGAGTTTAGTTTGATTCGTTGCACCCACAACGGAGGATGTCATTTCGGAGCTTTGTTGCTTAGCTATGTTTTTGAGTTGTTTATCTTAGGATTTTCCATCTACTCTGCAATAACTGCTTAAGACTGTTGGAGTTTACCTGCACGAGCTGAAATGTATGTCAATGAAGACCAAAAGCATTACTCCAAAGTTCAGCTTGGCGCCTCTTGTGCCTTGTTTGTCTCAACTTCTTGGCTTTCAGGTAATGAAGGCAACGAACACTAGCTTGCAGTTACTTGTTGGGTAGTCCCACTGAAAAAGTTTTTGACTGATCAGGTTATCAAGGCTTATGATTGCATTGGTCCAGAGGTAGAAAAGTTGCTTGCTTCACTCCCAGAAGGTGGTGTTTTGCTTCTTGAAAATGTGAGGTTCTACAAGGAGGAAGATATGAATGAACCTGAATCTGCCAGGAAGCTCGCTTCCTTGGAGGACGTCTTCCTCGTGGAGTGGATCTGCTGCCTATTTCCCTACTTGAGTCTATTCTTCCTCACTTAACCTGAAGACATCCTTGAGCCTATTTTCTCCTACTAAATCTGAGGATATCCTCGTTGCAGGCCAAGTTCGCCTGCCTACTCTCCCTGCTTATACCATATGTTACGAACCATTATCCTCTGTTAAAGTGTGCGGGGCTCACGTGAGGTTTCGTCACATATATCTGAATCTCGTTCAAAAAACATCAAATAATTTTTAATCATGGCAATACGAAAACACCAACTAGTATTAGTTATCAGTTAGACAATCGAGATTCGTTCGATAGAGATAGCCCTGTGTATTATGAGCCCATTGTGTTCGCTCCAAGAAATCCAGAACCCCCAAATCAACCAAGTAATTATTCCTCTCTCTTATAAATACTTATTTTAAGTCCTTCTGACTCTTGGGGCCTTTTGTTTTCACTCTCAAGCCTCGTGGCCTGTGTATTTTCTCGATCTCGCCTGACACTAAAAGCTGGTCTTTCGTCTTCTCTCTCTTCTGGGTTTGTGTTCCAACGGATCATTTAAAATTTCAATCCTTTTTATCTGGGTGTGTTTATTTCTGCGTGTTTTGATCTGGGTAATGATTGGTTTTTCGGTTTGGTTTTGAGTTTTTTCAGGGTGGGTAGGTGTTTTGCTTTGAGAAATGGCTACAAAGAAAAGCGTGAGCAGTCTAAAGGAGGCAGATTTGAATGGAAAGAGGGTGTTTGTGAGGGTGGATCTGAATGTTCCTTTGGACGATAACTTTAATATCACCGATGACACCAGGATCCGTGCTGCTGTGCCCACTATCAAGTACCTGGTGGATTATAAGGCTAAAGTCATTCTCTCTAGCCATTTGGTATGGACACTTACCGGTGATCTGATTGTTTGTTTTCTTGATTATTGGTTTGAATTTTATTTTCCTTTTGTGGTGAAAATGTTGTTGGGTTGATCTTTCTGTTTAGTTTGTCGACCTGATTTTATTTTTAATGTAAATTCATGTTGAACATTAACTTTTGTAGTTCTTTTTGTCCATCACCGCCCCCTTCGAAAAATTTTGGTGTTATTCATTACTTTTGTAGTTCTTAATGTAAATTCCCATCCTTTTGTTAATGTTCTGCAAAAACGTCTTGTGTATCTTGTTTCTTACATGAGTTATGTGCACTTGTTTTTTTTTTTAATTGTTTTTGAATTATGGGTTTTGGTTTTGTCACATGAATTTTCATTGGGAATGAAATATTAATGGTGCGAGGTCACAATATGGTTTCTTTTGAGTGTTGAAGTTATTGTGTCTTCCAAAGCTTTTTGCATGTTTATTCAATGTAGCTGGTTAATGTTATCATTGAAGCAATTATGGTCTCTCAGAAGCATTTCCACGTCTTATTTTCTACACCTGCTCCTATTCTTAGTTCCAGTGACATAGAGGCTTGATATTAGTTACACTTTTTATTTTTACACCTGCAATTCCACTTTTATTTTCTACAATTGTTTGGAAGTATAATATGCTGAAGAAAAAGGTCTACTATATGATTAGTGAAAATATATACTAGTGGCTATCTCTTTATGTAGGATAGAGAAAAATATGCATATGTGCATGTCACACAACGGACATCTTTATAAACTATTGGGTGCTAGCCTCTTGTCTAATCTCTTTGTGCTTTTGCGGTTTTCAGGGACGCCCAAAAGGTGTTACACCCAAGTATAGCTTGAAGCCTGTTGTACCAAGGCTATCTGAACTTCTTGGAATCGAGGTTTGTCTCTACATCTCTCTTTCTCGCTCGCTCTCTCTCTCTCTCTCTCTCTCTCACACACACACACAAATAATTCTCAATACTCTAATCCTGAATGCCTTGCTTTTTTAATTTTTTTTTTTATAATAGGTTAAGAGGGCAAATGACTGTATTGGTGAGGAAGTTCAGAAAATGGTGGCTGAGCTCCCAGAAGGTGGTGTCTTACTCCTTGAGAATGTAAGGTTCTACAGGGAAGAAGAGAAAAATGACCCTGAATTTGCAAAGAAGCTAGCTGCTCTTGCAGATGTTTATGTCAATGATGCATTTGGCACTGCTCATAGAGCTCATGCCTCCACTGAAGGAGTGGCCAAGTACTTGAAACCTGCTGTTGCTGGTTTTCTTATGCAGAAGGTAGAAGTTCTTCCTGTATTTTCTAGTGCTACCTAAGCATTTTCAAGCTTGTCAAACAGAAACATTAATCTACAAGCTGGAATTAAAGAGTTTTCACCTTTTTGGATATTGAATGGTCAATGCATCCATGTTATAAGGATGAGAATCTCATTGGTTGGTAAGTTAAGAGATGGTCAACTGACGAAACTCTATTTGAAAACATATCCAATAATTATTACAGGATAAAATATGGAAACATATATGATATGTATTGTTGGATGTGACAGTGTTCTTTAATGATGGCTGCATCATATTAGTTTCATTAATTGATGATTGCAAGGGCAATCTTGTGAAGATATTTTATTCCACTTTGATCTTACTTGAGTTTTGTATTCATGACACAACTAGAAAATTTAGAAACGGGAGCATACTGTTTGGAGGGTTTTTGTGTTGATTACTCATTGTTGTATTTCCAAATTTTTTGGTTATAGGAACTTGACTACCTTGTTGGAGCTGTGGCAAATCCAAAGAAGCCATTTGCTGCAATTGTTGGTGGTTCAAAGGTATCAACCAAGATTGGAGTAATAGAATCCCTCCTGGAGAAGGTTGACATACTCGTACTTGGTGGAGGAATGATCTATACATTCTACAAGGCCCAAGGTTATTCAGTTGGTTCATCTCTTGTGGAGGAAGACAAACTTGATCTTGCAAATTCTCTTGTAGAGAAGGCCAAAGCTAAGGGGGTATCTCTCTTGCTTCCTACTGATGTGGTTATTGCTGACAAGTTTGCTGCAGACGCCAACAGCAAGGTTTGGATCACAGTGTATTCAAATTTTCTTGTTGATGCAGTTTTACAGGCACAGAAACCCAGTAGAGCAAGAATAGGATGCTTGGATTTCAATTAACCATTAAATTTGTTCTGTGCAATGATCTTGCAGGTGGTGTCAGCAGCTGAAATAGCAGATGGTTGGATGGGTTTAGATATAGGGCCTGATTCTGTGAAGGCATTCTGTGAATCATTATATTCCACCAAAGCCATCATTTGGAATGGTCCCATGGGTGTCTTTGAGTTTGAAAAGTTTGCAGCAGGAACCGAGGTATCTCTCTCTCTCTCTCTCTCTCTCCCTTTCTCTCAACCCTGCACACGGGCTTTTCATCTGTGTTCAGGCTATAATATTGAAAATTAATCCTTTGCCTGTTGCAGGCAATTGCCAAGAAGCTTGCAGAGCTCAGTGGCAAGGGTGTGATAACAATCATTGGAGGTGGTGATTCTGTTGCTGCAGTCGAGAAGGCTGGTGTTGCGGACAAGATGAGTCACATTTCTACTGGTGGTGGTGCCAGTCTGGAGCTTCTTGAGGGGAAGTCACTTCCTGGTGTCCTTGCTCTCGATGATGCTTGAGCTGAGTTTTATCTTTGCCACCTTATTTTTCCTGTGCAATTTTTAGTACTGGTTGCACGGTTGGTTTTACAACCAAGGTGGACTGAATCATAACAGAGTTTATTTCATAGAGGCTGTAGAGTGACTAAATAAGTGGTTTTTCATGAGCATCTTTGATGGGCTGCCCTACCTTTGGACGGTAATTTGCCTAGAAACTTTCTTTGATGGTTCAAATGTTAGAGTTTCTTTTTGTGAGTGTTTAGATTTCATTGGTTTCAAGTTAGGGAAAAATCTAGGGAATCTATGAATGCCGTGAAAGTGGGGCCGACGTGGCCCCATGTCCCTGACGATATTAGTGTATACAATTGAAGGAACAAGCAGAGAATCAACCCACAATCAAGTTCCTGAAAAGGCTTAGGTATCCTTCAGGCATGCAGAAGTGACTTAACAATGTGATGCGCCTTGGATGGCTGGCTGGAATGCAAAGGAATTTTCAGGAAAAATAATGAGTGAATATAACCCCAGTGAATGTACAAAAAGATGTACTATTCATGAATTGGAAATGCCCCATCCGACGCCTAGCTTTCATTTCAATTGTAACCCATACTTCAGCTCCTCGTTATCCTCAAACCATCCGGCCATGGGAGATTTTGAGTAATGAAATTCGATATTGACCACAGCACAAAGTAAAGTTGTCAATTCATATAAGATTAAAAAAGCATTTTATGAGATTGCTTCCCAATGATGGTTCCCCAGTCGTGTCTCATTTTGGACCGTCTACTCTTTGTTTTCAAGTGCTTAGCTAAATGTAGTAGCCGCCCAGTGCATATCTTAATATTATAAGACAGAATATATCACACGGCAACTGCACTTCACATAATATAACGTAGATGTTTGATAAACCTACGAATTACATCACAAAAAACAAAAAAGAAGAGAACAACGAAAGCTGAAAAATAAAGAAGGGGGCAAAATCAGCCCATAGCCGCGGCTTGCAGAGCAGCGCCTAAAAGCCAAATAACTCAGTGGAACTTCAAGAGATGTCAGCTTACAAGATAACGCAGCTTCCTGAATTCCTGTCAAGACGAGATGAACCCTTTAGTGTTAGGCAGATAAAAGACTTCTGAATATGATATCTCGTCAAAATGTGTTGCCGAGTACCTCTTCATGTCTTCATAATTGCTCAATGCTTCCTCAAATTTAAGCCAAAGGGGACCAGTCTCCTGAAGACTTACATTCTTTGGCCCCGCTAAATAAGCCTGAACGACAAACTGTGGCGTTCTTTCCCTATACAGGGATCAACACAAATGAGACGCAACTCTGTCAAAGTTCAATGCAATCAATTCGGTGGCAAAATTACCTTCCTTCATATTCCGATAGCCAAGCTAAATAGGCTGCACCAAAGTACATGGAGATGAATGGCTTGGTTAAATCATCAACT
The DNA here is from genome assembly GCA_021533255.1 of Ceriops tagal. Taxonomy (NCBI): domain Eukaryota; kingdom Viridiplantae; phylum Streptophyta; class Magnoliopsida; order Malpighiales; family Rhizophoraceae; genus Ceriops; species Ceriops tagal. The sequence continues at coordinate 247,930 of CM038600.1, read as the reverse complement.
GAATCAACTCTGTAACCTCTGTAACCCACCTCCCTACCCAAAAAGAGAAAATTCAATCAAATTCAGAGGTAGTTTCAGGGTGAGGGATATATAAAATTGAAAAGAAGATTTTAGTCCACCTAGAAAGCCTCCAAAAAATACAAGATGAATAGTTCTTGTTTTAACTTGCATTAATGCATTCATTTTCATTCATACATTTTGGTAATTAATCAAGGCCCCCCATAAAATAACCAACTCCATTCATTGCTGCAGGGGACAACAACAAATAAAAATAACTAAGCCTTAATCTCAAATTTAATTGGGGTTAGCTATATGAATCATTTTTTGTCATTTCATTTTATTATGAACTAAATTTGATGAGAATGGTAATCGTTCTAAATCCTTCCCAAGCAAAGATTCCCAAGTCAAATAAGATAAATCTTTTAATTATGATTTACCGAAAGCTCTATACATAAAATATTCTGCAGCTGCAAATTTCTTTATGCAATATAAAATTTCAGATTGAGTTACAGTATTTGCATACTTGTAAAGCCAGAAAGCTGTAGAGTAATCGATTCCCATTAATCCAATCCGGGATCCCACTCCATTAACAAAGCGCATGCTGACGATTTCAGCGAGAGCACAAAGGACAGACTGTACAAGAGTTAATTGTCAGGGAACAAAGAACGGATGACCACAAAATAAAACATTTAGCAGGAAGAAAGCTTAAGAAATTAAAAGGTGGGTGAGATAAATTCTTTAAGAACCTGTGAATGAAATAACAGAACGCACTGAGATTAATCTTCAGCTTTCAGAAATTTTTTTTGCTTTTCATAAGGGCAACAACACCAACTATATGCTTTACAGTAGTTCCATCTTATAATAATTTCTAAACGATGTGACCCCTCAATATGCAATCTTGGAAAGCCAATAGTCTGATAGCACAATTGTTACATCAAGCATAGAGTGCAGAAGTCATAGACTGAACATACACAACTATTTGTTTCCCAGAGAAGCTATTAAGAAAATAAGAGTCATGTAGTTTGAGATTTGTCTTGCATTGGCCACGTTGGAGAGCAGCAAGATGGCAAGTTGACAGAAGCAAATCACAAATGAGAGAAAATTGTTGAACAATTTTTGTTCAACAAATTAATAAGAACCTTACATAATTTACAACTTATGGAAAGGGATCCACAAGACTAATTCCAGAGGCGGTGGGAGGCATATGATTAGACAAGAAGCAGTAGTAATCGCTATTTGTTCAACAAATTAATAAGGAAGAAAATGACCAGAATGACATTACCTGAAAAAATTTGTTAGATTAGATATAGAAATGAGTGCATATATCACAATATCAGGCTCAACAAGTATATTTCTTTTGATTAGTAAGAATCAACAGAAATGTTTTGAGAACAGATTTAAAGAAAATAACAGCTATCGGAACCAAAACTTCCAAGAAAGCTGCAAATGAATTTGATCTGTGGCTTAGTAAGATATACAATAAAACATCTTGTTTATTTTCTTTGCTGTTATTTTTTTGTTTCTTTTACCATCATTTTGGCGGACACCCTGGCAATTCTATGGTGCAACCTAGTGACTACCATCCATCTAGTGCAACAAGGGATTAATGTTTCTTAGCATAGAATATTAGCTGGAGCTTAATGAAGCATGAAGCACCACATGACAAATAATTGATTTGCCGATAACCAAACATGCAGGCAAAAAGATGCAGGATAATATGATATATACAGAGGACTCATACGCTAGTATTTAAAAGGAAAACAAAGATGCTAACAATCTCAATCTGGATCTCTTCCCTCAAATCTTTTTTGTGATGCCTGGGTTTCCATATTCATTTCCCTAGCACCTTTTTCTTCTTTTGAGACTAATCCTTTACCAGCACAAATACGCACCTACATTAACAAGGAAGCAGGCTTGATCATTTAACTGAATTTACACTTTCTTATGGCCTATGCTGATGCCTTGGTTTCTGACTACATACAGCTTGTATCATAATACAGACTGTGTTGAGTATCCAACCCAAACAAAGTGAAAGAACACATACTAGGGTATAGTAGCTACATCATAGCAGAGATAGATAAAATTTTCTTTCCATTTATTTACTTACAGGTTTAACTGCCCTCGTACTGAAGTGCTTAAAAAGAATTATGTCCGCAACTGCCTGCATTAAGTCAATAATATTGATTTGAGGAAAGGGTTACATTTTGACTTTCTTGCAGCCAAAACTGGAGATACAAATGCATTAATAAGTACACAAAATCCTGGGACTGCAGTCAAAAGAGATATATCTAATCTTTAAAAGCATCTTCCAATGGTGCCATCCACAATGCCAAAAGAAAAGACTTGAGGATTTTTCTGGACACAATCTAATGGCCTTAAGGACATACACATTATTATCTAGATTTAATAACCTGCTAAACTATTTTGAATATAAAGAGCTATCTATGGACATAAAGTTGGTAAACCAGATGGTTATCTCATATAGGTAAGCTGTCATTCCCTTGACAGATGATAGGAGACAGAAATTATTATCTGACCTCTTACATCACTCTATTTTAGTGTAATTCAATGTAGTATTTGGGCAGTACCCAGCATAGCTAACTTTCCATCTTCCTATATTTCCTACTAACAATAGAGAACTCTCCTCCTTGAGACCTTTATACCTTCGCTCTACTCAATAAATTGCCTTGATCCAAATGAAAATAAAACAAAAGGAAACAAAACAAGAAATAATCTAAGGACATCAATTCTTCTTGTCCAGCATAAACCCTAATAATTCCAAATTACTTCAGTGTGATCAACAAAAATTTCTTGTTCCAACATTTAGAAAGTTGATTAGAGGCAAAAGGCGGCAGAGAAAATTTTCTCTGCCTACGAGCATCAGTAGCCAGCTTTTACCAATTTGTGGGACAAATGGAGTCTATGGAAACTAAAGAAAAGAGATTGAATGATACATAACTGAAAATCTGTAAGTCATAAATGCGTGTAAAACAGCTACACTAATGAAAAGAAAAGGTTAGATAAAGACATTTATGTTTTACAAAACTGTTGAACCACAATCAAAATTGTTTATTGGATTAAAAACTTAAAAGTTCCCACACTCAGGGCCACTATATAAGATTCTGCCCAATCCTCAGGGGTTGGCATACTTTGACTACTTCTATATTCACCAATGGAACTGAATTTAGCCCAATCCAGTTCTGTTTCAATATGCCCATCTAATATTCATTGACATTGCAATATTGTCAAAGTGCAAGAAAGTCTACAATTCTGGTCTGGTCACAGCATTATAACTAACTGAAATAAAACAAAATGTAGACTCAGTGGGAAAAATGAAGAAAAGTGCAAAGCATCCACTGAATTATGTACAGTACACTTACGGTGAAAGTAATAAATCAATGAATGTTCACATTAATTCACATACCTTCAATTCCACCCGAGAAAGATATGGTCTCTTGTCATCATCATGTGAAAATCTCACCCTTCCACGTCTTTCTCCAGATTTTGTCCACTCTTCGATAACCTCAGGATGAGTCCACATTGTTGACATGTCTTCCGGAGAAACTTTGGAGTCCCAATATGTACATTCCACACTTGCTACCTCAATGCAAAAAAAAA
>CM038600.1:229494-244212 GCA_021533255.1 Ceriops tagal | reverse complement strand
AAAAAAAAAGGAAATTGGACAGGCTAAATAGACATTTTGCATAAACAAAATCATATATTCACATGCCCTCACACACACACACACACACACACACAATATGCATCGTTTTATTTATGGTTCCCTCACATATAACAGAGAAAAGAGAAGTCCAAATATTGCCACTAAAATCTGGCTGAACTCAAGTTGGGCAAGAAATAAGCCTTTGATGAAAAGCAAAAGATATCAACAACACTGTCCAGTACAGTAGTATTGGCTGCTAGATTTTAGAAATAATAAATTAAGACTTAAATCTGAAACCCTATTTGAGCGTATTGGCTGGGAAATCATTTTAACCAAAAGGGAAGAAATAATAAATCCCATTGAATCCAACGATGATACAGCAAAGCTATGTAGTTAGTCTAAAGTAAATGGTGAATGGACAACCTGCATTCTGTGAAGAAGGCAGAGCTGGGTTTTGTGGACCGAGTACACCTGGTGGAGGGGGAGCACAAGCTTTGTTAACTGAAGGACTGTCATCAACAAATCTTCTGCATAACAGTGACATAGTCATGATCTTAGTTTTACAAATCATCTATCTATTGTCTTAAGAACATTTTAAGCCATCAAGCCTGCACTCAGAAAAACTGTACTGCAAACAATAGTTGCCCATTTGATAATTCAGCCCTGAATTGGATATTCATAACAATGTCATTTAAGACACAACTAAAAACCATTAAGTGGCCTGTAAAACAAGTTATAATTAAAAAATTTCTACATTGATCAAAGCTTTAGCTCAAAATAAGCTACAAACACTGTATAAGTTTTTATGCATTGACATTGTCGCAGCAAAACTAAAATGAAAAGGCCAAAAGTAAAAATGAAAAACTAAAGATTTTCTTCCATAACAGATAAAAGGATTCAAGAAATTGTTTTCAGAAAAATGAAGTCCGCAAATGGACAGAAGCATAGGAAGGAGAAAAAAAAAGGCACAGCTTTGGAAGCTTAACAAATGTGAAACATTCCCACAGTTCCACATTGAGAGTACATTCAGTCAAAAGTTAAAGTACCCAAACGTTAATATGTATTCTCCAGCACAATTTCAAAATGTTCAAGACGAAAGTTTGAAAGGCTAGGCTTCAAAGCTTTCAAAGAGGAAAAGGGAAAAATAATAATAAAGCCAACTACGTCAGAAATGTAAATAACAATTGTGAAGGAATGTGAGCAAATACCTGAACGGGAGACTTTCTTTGACTGACAGATACTGTTTCCAATATTGCAAAGTTGATTTGTGAGTTGCCTTTTTGGTACCACCTTTGTATGCTCTAACTATAAATTCTTCACTTCTTTCTCTGCAAAGAAATTTTCTAGCATCGTTATTGCAAAACCGGTGCAGCTCAAAATGGGAGCTCAATCATCGCTTTGCAGCAAAATTTTGCTTGCTAACGAATAAGTATAGATCAAGCCACCAAAAGACCACCCAAAAAAGGAAATGAAATGGAGGAAATAGTGTCAATAACTGAAAACTTACTGTTGCTCAAAGTTTGACAACCATTTGATATATGCGGCGCCAAAATATACACTTACAAAAGGCCTGTACAAAATTTCAGGTTTTCCCTCTACTTCATATGTTCGGTAGCCCACATCTCTGTAGCACATTGCAGCTATAATTTAATTGAGGATAAAACAGGGGCAAAAGTGGACTAAAGAAAGAAAGGAAGAAGCTAACAATACAAACTCCCTTAGCCACAAGTTGCTCACAAGAGGACCAGTTACCTGGACAGCCATTCAGCAGTTTCTGGTGAAATTTGCATGATCCCTATTGTGGTCTGCTTAGTTTTTTTGTTATAGTGCGCAGCCAGGGGCTGTCTGTCACTTGCGAGTTCCACAATAGCACAGATCATATCCTGCAGAAAAAGGATGTGAATACAATCACAAATTTGACTTCTTGATTGCATAATAATCTTATGAAATTCAGATTACAAGGTCATCATCACAGGAGTATGTGGAAGTTGGAAATTCATTTTTTAGTTACTCTTCAACATAGATGCATTCTAAGACCAGCCTAGGTATCAACGATAGATTTTAATTGCAGCTCATTTTCTAGGCCTCAAATAATGACCAATATTCATACTTAGTGAAGCCTATAACAAAGTCAATTACTACACGAATGACAATTTTCCGATGTTTCTGCAACTATATGAATCATCATGTTTATAATATACAGCCCCATGAAATCCCAACAACAGCATCCATCATGAGAAACAGAGGAAAATCAAATACAGTCAGAATGACCATCATGCAGGAGCAGTTTCACCTCTTCAGTAAACAGAAGTGCCCTATTTCCAATCCTCTCCCATTTAGTTGCATTACCAGCACTGTAAGTGAGAAGTGTACAATTCCTAACTAACAACTGAAAGCCTTGCATGAGCACTATTAAACAAGTAGAAATGTAACTCTTTAGGTTGCCACCACCAATATCAAGTGATATAAAGCCAAGTATGGAAACCTGGTTTTATCAATAAAGCACCAAAAATAAATCCTAAAAAGTGAAACACAAATGAATTGTAGTAAAAAGGACATACCGGAAGTATTTGTGAATCAAAGTGTCTTTGTAAAATGATATCAGCCACAGCCTGGGGAAATGCGCCAAAAGGTTCAAGGTAAATTTGGGTAACAAGATCAAAAGAAAATGACATGTATTAAGAATCTCAACGCTAGAAAGTTCAGACTTGTCATTCCAATATAAACCAAAAGATAAAGCCAGGAAAAGAATGAGAAAGCATGTATAGCACTCGAAGAAAGGGATAGATTTTGAAATCCACAAGCTTCAAAGGACGAAAAGTAGTTGTTGGTGGAGTTCTAAGTGAATAATAATCTCATTTGAACTGAGAAACTCTCACATCTGAAAATTTTGCATACATTGACATCTAATGAACAATCATTGTGACAAGTATGAGAATTTTGATTTCACAACAGTGACACAGAGCATTTGGTTGCGTTGCAAATATACACAAACGTTCGTTTGCTCTACCTTCATCTCAGTCTGTGTTAAATAAGGCTGCCCATCAGGATCCCGGGAAAGGTGAATCTTTTGTCCTCTTGTCTCCCCGGCATCCAACCATTCAGTGCTCACTGCAGGTTCCCTCCACATTGCTTCCAGATCTTGGGGATCAACACACTCATTCCAATATTTGAAGCTGAGAGCCATCCCGGAGTTTGTTTAGTGTGGTAAAATCTGTGCACAAAAAGAATATGATACTGTCAGGGAGCAGTGACCTGGGCAACCTCTTTACATGCAGTACAAATGTCACCACTCGACAGATGAGATTGTGGACAAGGGAATGGTTGACATCATTAACCTGAATCTTCTCATAAATATTGGATACAGGACGGAAGGACAAAATAGAAGAGAAAGTGATTGTTCTGTCATTGCGTGGATGTTATCAATACAGCCTAACCATACAACATTGATCAACAAGACAACCAAACACTTCATTATGGGCATGCAGGAAACAAAAACAGATTGGAGCCACGGCATTTGAAGATTGAAATAAAGCTTGAAAAAAGAAAGAAAGAAAGAAAGAAACGAATGGTGATCATCCCAAGGAGGTAGCCAAGTGCACATCATAGTTAATAAAGTGAGAACTTAACCACCCCTTACTGAGTTGCACAACAGTTTACGTGATCCCACAATACAAATCCCCTAAAGAACGAAAATTCAAAACTCAAAAAATCAAAATTTTTCAAGATTCCACATATTTTAACAAATCAGAAACAGGGGAAAAGGCTTGTAATCCCATAAAGATCAACACGGAGAAAAAAAAAAAAAAACAAAAGACCTCAAAATAGGAGAAATTCATGTTCAAGGGTGAGTTACATGCGCGTTTGTAAAACCGAAATTATTCAAAGTCGCAAGGAGAGAAAACAAGAAAAAAAAAATAGAGAGAGAGAGAGAGAGAGAGAGAGAGAGAGAGTGCAATGCGTCTGACTACCATTATTTTCTTGATAAGCATGCGTCGACCACCTGTTGTTAATAATTATATTAACGGAAGAGAGGACAAGCCAAACCCAAAAGACCGACAAACAATGAAAATGAATGAATGTTGAGGAAAAATAAGAAACACAACGCATCCAATGATTCAACAAACAAACAAACAAATGTCCGGAGAAGAAGGCAACAACATTGGTTTTGCCTTCGGTCTTGGTTTTGGATTGGTTATGATCAAACACGATGCATTAAAAACAAAACACAGAGAGAGAGAGAGAGAGAGAGAGAGAGAGAGCGAACGCAACCCCAACTCATCATCACATACACCACCGCCTGCCTCCTCCTCATAATCATAATCATAAGCATAATCATAATTATAATACGAGTGAGAAAGATACGTACGGTTATATATAGATAAGACGACATATAGGAAAGAAAAAAATGTGCATTCTTCCTCTCCTCTCCTCTCCTTTCTGGTGTTCCCACGGCGGCGGGATGCGAGTGAAAGAAATGGGAACAAGAAGAGAGAGAGAGAGAGAGAGAGAGAGAGAGAGAAGGTTGGTGGGTCTGTGTCAAGAAAGGGGTGATTATATATATTATTATTATGATGAGATGACGATGATGATGATGATGAGAACAGATGGAGGGTGGAGCATTGTTGAAGGACTCGGCAGTAGCGGCAGCCAAAGCCCCAAATTGATACATTTCTGTTTTGTTTTTCTTTCAGGTGAAGGTAGGCAAAGCCAGACAGACAGAAAACAGAAACAAAAAGAGCGCGCGCTCTTTGTGTGAGGCGGAGGAGACTGGCTGACTGACACTTGGCATCCTGTCCCCCCACCCCCCACCCCACACAAAAAAAAAAAAAAAAAGCAATGCCGCTCCCTGCTCTCTCTCACCTCTCGCTCGCACTCACTCACACGCGCACGCACACCTTTGTGACAAACGCTGGCAACAAATGAAAGCATTGCGACAACCAACCCACCGCGAATACGCACACACACTGTTTCACAAGTGCTGATGTTTATATATAATTTAATATAAAATTTTATTTTGTTATTTATTCTTCTTCTTCTTCTTCTTCTTCTTTCTTTTTTTTAAAAAAAAAAATTAAAAAAAAATGTTTATCGCACGTATTAACATATTCTAACAAAAATTATTATTATTTATTCTTTATTGTGTAAGGAGGCAGAGAGCGAAACTTGTAACCTTATCATCATGTTTAAATGAATTTATGGAAATTTGAGATTTTGCGTCTGTGTAATCAAGAGGATATGAGACTGTCCCCTCACATTTTCTTAAGACATGTATGGCCCATCCCATCTAATTGAAGGTAGGTGTACCAGAATTAATTAAAAAGTACTAATTTTCCATTACATATACATACATACATATATATATATATATAGAGAGAGAGAGAGAGAGAGAGAGAGAGAGAGAGAGAGAGAGGAGAAGAGGGGCTTATTGAAAGGAAATAGAAATTCAATCCTAAAAGTTGATAGGAATATATTTATTTTTTTTTTTTAATTTTAAAAAAGAATGCAATTAAAGAACTAACTAACCATCATCAATGTGCATTAATTGTTGATGCTGATGGCAACACACGACCTAATCATCGATATATAAACATAATCTCAAGAAAAATCTAATGGTTCCGTCTTCTAAGGCTGCTGCCAAAGGTTTCTTCCACCACCTCTGCAGCACCCACGAATCAATTGTACAAAGAATGTGTAAGCTAAGGGCGGCGCTCCCCCACCCCCCCCCCCCGGGAACGTCAAGTGCGACGACGACGACGACGACGACGACTTTGGTATTTATGTGTGGTTTTGTGTGTGCGCGCGCGCGCGTTTTCTTAAATTGATTTATCTTGGTCTGCCATTCCCTGGACTCGATTTACTCAAAATTTCACCACTGCAATGCTGGCCTGGGTGGCCGAAATCATCCAAATCCGGGAAGAGAACTTGACAAGGACCCAGGCTCACCCAGGTGACAAAAGGCAGCGTGCCACTTGCCCACAGGCAGAAGTTCAGACCCCCACCAGTGTCTCATCCTCCCCACTTCCCTGCTATGGCACTCTGGTGCCCACCTCAAACAATGAGGATGAATAATGCGTCAAATTATTTGAACGGCACATGCTTAGTTTCTTTCTTTCTAATCGTTTACATGACAACAAAGCGCAAGACGCCTTTGAACATCATTGATCAAAAGCGTCTGCATAAAATATCCCAAACCAACGAGGGATGTGCCCTTTCTGTTTTGCTTGCCTTTTGTCTTTTTCGAACACAAGAAAGAGAGTTGAGGCACACTGACAAAGGATAATACACACTCCTCATGAATCAAGCACTACATAGCGTTGGTCATTGTCTTAGGCTCCAATCCTTGGACTGATCCTTTTGAGCGAGATCCTTCTCATTCAAGTATTCAACAAATTCATCGATGAGATAGGGCCATGCACCCTCAGCATCATAATTTGCGAGCGCCGGATCCACCGTCTGCATATAAAAATATTAGGGAATATACATATATATGTATATAGTAATGAAATTTACTCTTACTTAGCTCCTTAAAAACAAAACTATTCCCTGTTAGTTAACATTGTAATTTATGCTGAGTCTTCTCAGGGTTGGTTCACATTGTGATTCTTTATGCTAAATTCCCAAATTACAGTGAAAAGCCTCCTCAAGGCATAAACTGAACTCATTCTTCTTTGGAACAAACATTTTAGCACATAAACGTAACCTCTAATCCACCAGAGGAAAATAGAAAATTGTTCAGAAACCATATCTCATAACCTCATTCCCCTTTGGGAAACATTGGTATCTGAATGCCATCTGTACACCAGAGGTATATCCTCACGGGCACTAAAGGCAAGATCAGATTTCTCATGATTGATCTGTGCCCTTTATGGGCCAGGGAATCAGTGTCTGGCCAACAGCAACTTCTTAGTTGGCTTTCTTCCCTCTAACATGCCCAACTTCTTCCAAACAAAACCCAAACCATATCCTAACACTCTGTAGATACTTGGAACTATAAACCCCCCACACCACACCCCACACACTCCACCCCACCCCACCCCCCCCCCAAAAAAAAAAAACCCCCACCATGAATCAGGCTGCCAATATTGTTTGTTGCACTATATGAATGTTAATCATTACTCAAAAAAACAGGAGTCATCAGGTGGGAGAAATTAATTGCTGCAAAAGTTAGAATAGTTAAAAGGGAAGATAACTTGCTATGCGTAGTATCCAGAATTGACAGGAATGATGACTGTTGAATGATGAGGCAAAATCACTGATTTGGATATTTCATATCTTACCCTGGCAAATTCCAATAGCTGAGACCAAGTGTCCCGAGAGATAGCTTTGTTATGTCGAGCCTGAAAAAGAAAAAGGAATAAGCGTACCACAGAAATGGATAAACGCAAAAAGCAAGAAGGCTTATTCTGAAAGCAGGCAGACCTCTAACAATGAAAGAAATATTATAACCAATTCTTGAATCAACAAAACAATATTGGCTTCACAAAATCAACCCAGCCAAACTTATACAACAAAACAGAAACTCTAACAAATAAACCATTTGTGAGAAACATAAAATAAATCATACAACCGCTGAAAATCATCTTTTACCGGAGAATTAGTAATGAAATTTTATGGTGGCAATCCTCAGCACCCTTATCTTGTTGTTGAAAATTGCAGGAACTCTTTAAGTTTTCAAACATGGTAATATCAAAATAACATGCATGGTATTAAAAGGGAAAGCTAAACCAACACAATAGTCCAAACTTTCATTCCAGACCTTTCATTTCCACAAATCCTACACCACGCACTAAGGACGAATACAATCACCATTTGGATAAAATATCCTCTAAGCAGAGGGCATCTGGAATATTGCATTTCAATTAACCATATTGGCCCCCAGGCATCAAACTAAAACAACTAACCTTATCATACAACCTTAAATGACAAGGAGTATGTCCCTCCTACTGCAGAGGGTATCAAAAGTTCCCAGGGTAATGCAATCACTGCACAATTAAGCAGACCCCGGTACCCAGAAATAAACTTTAGAACAGTATGAGAGTCAAGCTTCAACAATTTGGTGCCCATTTCACCTAAGATACCAGGGGCACCAGGCTATAAAAGATTTATCTTAGAGCCAGTCCCTCACAAGATCTAGGACAACAGCAGAACACAAGATGAAAAATGCTGATTCTGTTCTCGATGGACCAGATATAGGAAAGCAGTTAAATGATAAAAAATGGGATAAAAAAAATATTGTCAATAAAGGTGGCAGTAATATATGCCAACTTTAGCCACCATCTCTCAGATCTCCCCCACCCAGAAATCTGGATTTTGTATGGAAGCATGCATCCACACACATAGAAGCACAACCATACATACCTCACAATAATGGTTTATGAGCATTACATCTCCAGAACAAGGCAACTGCTAGCCCTTGTCCAGAATCCCAAATGAAATGTTCATTTTAATTATAAGTGATGCATGAAAAATATGACTCTCAAGCTACCTGTAAAAACTGGCACCACTGGTCAACCAACGGCCAATGCTTTTCAGCAAATAGCAATTGCCACATCCCAATTGCTGTATCCAATGCCAAAGATTTTTGACCCTGAATCAATGAAGAAAAGTGTGTACCAGCATAACATCAGGAAATATAGCACAACAAAAATATTTGAAAAATAAACGGAATGACCCATCAATACAAGCTTTGGACATAAAAGACAAACTAGTCTACACATATAACCACAAAGAAACTGCCAAAACATACTTCAGCAATTGCTAAGGCTGAATTTATTTTATCCTCAATTATCTTTTATTCAAACAAGCAAATGCAACAGGATGAATTTAGCAAGTGCTCTTCTGTATTCCAGAGACAAACATCTGAACAACAAAATAAACCACAGACAAATCACCGTAACCAAGCAACAAGGCAAGATATAGAGCAATCGCTTTAAGTTGTTGAGGTGTTTGTAGCTGCTAACCTAACAATGAACAGGCAACTACTATTTAATAGAATCTGAATTTCTTATTCATAAATCTAGCAGTTAAGAGATAAATTAATTTTCCATAACATGCTGGGTATCAGCTTGAACATGTAAGAACCAAGCTCATATGCATAGCAATGCATACCTTTTCTTTTGCCCATCCAAATGAAAAGTTGTAGACATCACGAAATTTTTCTGGAATCAAAAGAGTTCTCTTAAGAAGTTACTTATATTGAAAGATAAAACATTTCAATATAGAGGCAGAGTGCATGCACAAAGTGAGTAGAATAATCTTGATACAGCATGTTATAGAAACTATTACACCCTTCATAACAATTTTCTGTTTTTCAAAAAGCAAATGAACTGCATCAATGTTCATATTAATCAAATATCAATATTGACAGCCAGCCTTCTAGGATTGTGAGGTGTTGACATATTTGTGTACATGGAATACCTTTACAGCACCTTCATAAATCTAGTTTGTCTATAGGAGCATTCAGATAAACAAATCAGGGAATAAATAAACAAATAGCATACAAAGTGTGCTGCATGTGCAGCGAGAGTATAAAACAGTTGACTAAAATTATTTTAAATAATTTAAGTATACACAAATCATGGACCCTTGCAAGAATTTGTAGGCTTTATGCAAGTGTAAGCAGATCCTGTTCCTATATTTATGTCATGTTTCCAAAATGAAACATATTCACTTAAAACTAAAATAAGAAGTACGTATTACAATCAATTTCCAAAAAGGTTTCCTGAAAATTCATGCCACAGCACATACGTTCGTCTTTTAGCTCAGAGCGCAAGAATGGAATCTTTTCACGAAACTTCTCCAAAGAATCTATCCTGCCATCAATTTAGCTTAAGTTAATTTCTGATTAGAGTAGTCTAATATTTGCATCTATTTGTAAACTAATTTGGATAGACAGAACAAACAAGATTATACAGAAGCACCCACCCTAGTGCTTGTAGACCACTAATGAATTCTTGTTTGGAAAATTCACACATTATGGAAGCCTTCATGTGCCATGAAAGAACTAACTGCAAAAATAATTAAGAAGATGTTATCAAGACAACCCACCAGTCATGTAACAAATATTTTGATAACTAGAAGTTAAAGCCAGCATACATTGCAAATATAAAATGGAGGATCAAAACTAAAAGCAAATGAAGAATGGAAGCATCCTATGAGCCACTGATATCTTGAAGATATCATGACTATACCCTGAGGATCCATTTAGTTGCATACATACCATGACTATATCTTGAGGATCCACCTGAGAAGATAAAATACTCAAAATGTTATTAAAATTAAACTAAGAGAAAAAGAAAAGAGTACAAAAAAATTCTGAAGTTTGTTGCAAAAATCTCCTTTTGCTTACAGCTAAGTTCTGTCATCCAAAAGATTGACTTTTCTATTCTTTTCTGTGATAAAAAATGCCATTAAGTTTTCCACTAGTCTGAGGTCAAACATGTAAGTTGTCAGAAAAAAAATTCTGAAGAACATCAGTGAGATTTGTTTCATGACTACGCTTAGTTCCCAAAATTTAATATTTATTAATACTTTAGTCCTTCAGCACTTAAGGTTAGGTTCCACAGCTCCTGGAAGTAAAATTTCAAGCACAATCCACATCTGATCTTGTGGAATTTTTCTCTAATTTTGCCAAAAGAGAGAGAGATTATATGCATTAAACATTGAAAATACTTGCCACCTGTTCATGTTTCCAGCTTGGGCTTTCTACATTTTTGAATCAGCCCACACAGAGTAGGAAAATTTTGAAGGGAAATCATGCCCTCTGCCTGGACCATGAGCAGGTCATTTGCTTGGGTCCAGGTCATTCACATAACATCCAAAAGTTACACATAATGTAGCTGGGCAACTCAAAACATAATTATAAATTGCACAATAAATCCATGGCTGTCAGTCAATATGTTGATTATCAGAAATCAGACTTGGTTACCTGGAGGTCATTGCAAAGGAGAGTTATACCATCAACTAGTATCATATCACAATAAGGGTCTGCAAAAACATTTTGAATAAATATTTGTTAGTGCAAACAATCTTCTGAGATATGCTACAGAAGGTCTGGCTTTCAAAGGTGTTTACTACAACAGGTCAACATATTTTCTGAATTTGTCACTGGACAAAATTTTTTACCACTGAATTTGAACAATAAAGTTTTGGGAAGGTTAAACTAAATTCCATTAATCAATGGCTCGTCCATGGAGACAAGCAAAACCAAGTTTACTCTAACAGAAAGATTTACATGTTTCAAGGGAATGGGCAAACAAAGCATAAGAAAATAGACAAAATTCCTTAAAGAACGACATTAGAGATATCAACTAAGCAAATACTTTACAAATCATTAAAACACATCCTTGATCATGAAAAAGAGGGAAAAAAAAAAAAGAAGGCACAGCTTGCTAAGAATCTCAATTAACACAAAGCTCAAATTCTTAGTGGATAATCTGGATCATGTCAAAATGCAAGCAAGATATTCCAAGAAGATAATATTGAGCAATACAAAAAGTAAATAGATAACAAAGCTTGCCTTTATATCTTTTATAAAGCTCTTCCAAATGCCTAGAATCAGTCAATGTTCTTAACTGGGGCTGGCTGTAGAACACATCAAATGCACCTTCAAGATGCCAGTCACTAGCCTTCAAGGCCTGAAGGGCAACTTTGTCACTGCATTTTGAAAACAACTACATAATTAGCAACAAACAATGGCTACCTCCACCTCCACCATCATAACTAAGTCATTATACGAAGCATTTGGCATGCACTTTGAACTGAAAAAACACTTACAGCACTTTTTGAGCATTGTGAACAGTATCTTGAAAAGGAAAAAAAATGCTCATAATCTCAATTGTCTAATTTTTTCCTGCTTATAATAAATCAACAATGTTGCATCTGGATCATCTTACTTAAGATTTCATCATTACTATGAGATAAATCAACAAATTTGAACTTCAGTTAACTTCGTCATGAAAAGTTGACAATGAAGAAATGAAGCTCCATGCCAGCTGAGTAAAAACTGCTACAAGCAAATTGAGGGATTTAAAAAATGCAGGATAAAAATAAAGCAATGCACAAAAAATAATCTCATGTATTTTTTTTCCTTGTACCTGACTTTTTTAGAAGCAAAGAGAGTGAGATTCTGGATTATTTTGATTTGGTAGAATTTGCTAATACTTTGGAGGAAATTACTATCTGTGTACTCCCAGTGAACATCAATTTAATAACTCCTTTTGTTGCGAGAGAGAGAGAGAGAGATGACTAGAAAGCTGCTGTCTCCAGACACATAAACATTTTAAACACATCCAGGATATTAATAGAAAGAAATATGGTCAAGCAGGACACCAAGGGCCATTCTTAATTAAAATGATTGGTGGGAATAAAACCACATAAATGAACTTCTCAAAATTTCTTGTTTGCAGTCCCAGTTGAGTTCCAGTTGTCTTCAAAGCTAAAGGTCATGTGCCAATGGAATTCAAAATAGCCATGCTTAGCAGGTTAAAGACTAAGGATTTCACTTATCCATGTTATGTTATCAGGAGAGCTGATGACCACAGGGAGCATGGTAGCCATCAATATTCAAGCTGCCATCATAAATAAGTCACTCAACCCATACACAATTGAATTGGTTAAGGCTTGGATTGGTCAACATCAAGCTTGACTTCAAGCAATTTTCACAATCCAAGTACTTGCAGCTCCAAACAAACAAAGATGTTGGCATATATATGATACTTCAACATATTTTCAGTAGAAACAACACCATACTAGTGGAAATGATTGAAGGTTACAAGAGTATATGCATGGATCTCTTTGAATGATTCACATGTGAAAAACTATTGAGCAGTCACACATGTGAGCGTAAAAAGCAAAATGCATGCAAAGAAAGTGCCCTCTCTGGAGCAACTGTCTTACAAGGTTCCGCCCAAAAAAACTATCTAAAAGACTTTGTTAAAATCATCTCATCATAGGACACTACACTTATAGAAATTTAAGAAGACAACACAATGCAATGTGCAAATGAATTCTTCACCAAAGGTTGATGATCAAGGAAACACCAACACATAAAATGAAAATTGTAGACATTAATTACCTTGCACCAGTTATATTGATGAACTGCTGGAGCTTGTCACGGTTGCCTCTACTTAACTTGTACTGTCAACAGAATGGAATAACAAATCAGGGGTTGGGGATGGCAATGCATAGAATTATTACCACCTTGTAGACCCATCAACAAATGGATCATAAACTAACCCATCCCATCCACAAAATTCGGAAACAATAGAAGTTACAATGAAACTGCAAACATTTGCATAGTTCCCATGAGGATTTAAAATTGATGAGATGAAAGGCAAGCAGCTAGTATGTTTTGAATTGAACACAATCATTTAGAAAAATAGAGACGGCGGGATAAAGCCATTAAAAAAATAAAAAGTCTTGAATCAGACAATCCTCTAATTATAAGCTTCGATTACATCAAAACATGTAATGAATGCTGATGACTATATCCACGACTGTCAGCTGGATCACTGACCGTAACTAAAAGAACCAACCAGACCCCAAACAAATCAAAACATACACGCACTTCTTCTTTCTGTTCTTAGATTCTTCTTTATTTTTTTTTTAATATAAAAAGTAATAAAAAAAGGAAAGAAAGAAAGAAAGAAAATTCTGACTCTAATCAGTAATTTCCAAAGATTGAAAAGACAAATATCTACTTTACTCGTGTCCTCAATTCTTCCAAGTCCCACCAGGAAATGAAGCAAGATTCAACAGAAATGATGAAACCATCAACCAATTAATAACAAAACATTAAAAAAAAAAAGAAAAAAGAAACAGAAAACAATAAATCAAATCAAGATGAATCTATGAAGACAGCAAACAAGAAAGGACATGCGGATGTAGAAAGAAATTGGGACACAAGTAGCAGTAGGAGCAGTAGTCGGAGATGAGAAGTGACCATGTTTAGATCTTTCGATGAAGAACGATGATTGGTGATGATGGTGAGGAGGAGGAGGATGATGACGACGACGACCCAACCCAAGCAAGCCCTAAGATTGTTTAATGGGGTGAATTGGGTGGGGGGGGGGTGGGGGGAGAGAGAGAGAGAGAGAGAGAGTCGCTCGAGTGAAAGGAAAGGGGTGTGGGCCGGGCGCGTGACGGAATTGGGGCTTGGGGTTTCAGAATTTGAGTTGTCAGCAACAGTGACATTATTATTTCTGTGTGTGTGTCTGTGTGTGTGTGTGTATTTTTTTAATTTAATTAATTTATATGTTTGTATGTATGTATGCATGCATGCATGAAACAGTAAATTAAATTACATGATGACGATGACGATGACGATGACGACGACGACGACGATGACAGGGGACATACTTTTTCTTTTGGGTGTTCTATTTTCATTTTCATGTAAGAGAAGGATTTCATTTCTGTGAAGTATTATGGGATTTGAATCAATTTTTGGAGCATGGCTTACTTACTTCTATTCAATCTTTTAAATTTGTATAAATGCTCACTTAACCAAATCCAACAACTTTTCTTTTCTTTTCTTTTCTTTTCTTCAAAGCAGGCTCCAGGCTCAGGCTCAGGCTCATCATCCCAGCAAACATTGATTTTTTCACGGGCACTCACAGCCCATTAAACTTGGGGTGGGTCTGTTCTGTCCCCGCTCCCACGGTCCCACTAAAAGGTATGCTCGGCTCGTCGGATTCGGCCCAACCCCCCCCCCCGCCC
>CM038600.1:211551-229094 GCA_021533255.1 Ceriops tagal | reverse complement strand
GGGGGGGGAGCGGTGTCAAACTAATAAACTAATATTTGCTCCATGATGTAATGAAATACACGGTGAAAATAAATGCGAGGTGCTAAGAACAGTTCCAAGAAAACTAAACCATCCAAAAAGTTGACAGCTTTTGGACTTTTTTCCCGTTTATTTTATTTTTATTCTTCTCTATCTCACTCCCTTAAGCTCGTGTGTATGGAAAAAGTTCAATTTCTTGAATTCTCCCTGTTTCAAGAAATTCTCTTCCAACGCGAAGGGGAAACCAATGAATGTATAAGGGTGGACTTTTGGGACCTTAACATCTTGATCTTTCTTATGAGAAATAAGACTGACTGTCTCGGGGAATTTAGAAGAGAACTCTGAATTCTATATTTTCTGCAAATCCAATTAGGACTTCAAAGGGAGGGAATGGTCATTAAAATCTTGCCCAAGCAAGTCAAGTTTTGCTTAAACAAGGAACAAGGAAAGGATATATATTCTTATGGTTGCCGTCTAATTTAATTGGAAAATATAATCTATTCTAGATTTGCCGAAACATTATAACAAAGTAGAGGAGTTAAATTGCAAAAGACCCCCTTTTCTTTTGTCTTTTATATTCATTTTGGAAAGTTATTTATTTTGCAGAATTTTTTCATTCTCAAAATAAAACAAGGACACGCCACGCCACTCTCCCTTGGCCGTGTTTAAAACCACTCAAAAAGTCGTAAAGACACCCTCCACCCCCGTCTTTCTTTTTCTTTTTCATTTTTTGTGTTTTTCCTTTCAACGGCAAGCGCAAGACACAAAAAAAAAAAAAGTCATCTCTTTCCCCTTCTCTCTCTCTCTCTCTCTCTCTCTCTACATGGAAAGCTGAGAACTTTGCCTCAAAATTGAAGAAAGTTGATGGCTCTTCTATTGCAAAACCTCCCTCCTTCTCTTCTCCTCAGCTCCTCCTCCTCTTCCTCCAAGTCCTCAAAAGATAGAGACAACTCAATCCTTCACCAATCCCAATTTCCATCTTCCCATTACCGGGCAGTTGCAGCAGCAACAACAACAACTAAACCTTCAAATACTAATGCCCCTGTCTTCCCTCCACTCTGGGATGCACAGGTTAGGACCCCACCAGGTGCACAGGATAAGCAGCAGCACAAAAGAGATGAATTCTACGTCAACCTTGGCCTGGCTGTACGGACCCTCCGCGAGGATTTGCCTTTGTTGTTTGCAAAGGACCTCAATTATGACATTTATAGGTAATTTCCTCTTCTGGGTATTTCGTATGTTCTTTGGATTCCGTTTGATTGTTGAGCAAATTTAGTATTTTTCTTTGTATTTGATTGTTTTCTCAGGGATGATGTCACTTTTATTGACCCTTTGAATACGTTCACTGGCATTGAAAAGTATAAGTTGATATTTTGGGCGCTGAGATTCCACGGTAAGATGTTGTTCAGAGAGATTTCACTTGATATATATAGGATCTGGCAACCTTCAGAGAATGCGATACTGATTAGGTGGAACTTAAAGGGTGTCCCCAGGATCCCGTGGGAGGCCAAGGGACAATTTCAAGGCACTTCAAGGTATAAATTGGATAGAAATGGCAAAATTTATGAACACAAAGTAGATAATCTGGCATTTAATTTCCCTCGGTCGCTGAAACCAGCGGCGTCTGTATTGGATTTAGTGGCTGCTTGCCCAGCTAGCCCCAACCCAACGTTTCTGTGGGGACGAGTGGACACCTACTCGTCATCATGGTTGGAGTTTTATCGTGTGGTCAGGGAGACATTGGATCAAGAAAGGTGCCAATTGCTTGTGCAAGATAATATGATCACTTGTTCATAGCTGGGGAGGTACTTGAAACAGTGACATGCATTGGGAATTTTGATTTATCAAATACCTACCAACAAGGTAATATGAAGAAAAGTATATTGGAGGACAGCAAATAATGGGTTTTTATTGGGAGGTAAAGTTGCATGTACATATGCAAGAATGGTGGAGAGTTAAAAATGTGGTTCTTGCATTAGTGGGAGCGGAGAAGCTGGTGCATATTTTGTATGCCTAATAGGTCGGATCTAGACATAGACAGATTATTCTGTAGTTATTTAATAAAGTTGGATTTACTTCTTTTACAGTTGTTTTTTACGAGATTGAATCCCACAATTTCATGGTTTATTGTTATGATTCTCTCTTCTTTTTCTCTTGCTCTGGTCTAGTTGGTAGAACTGTTTGTCATCGTAAGACGAATTCTTAGAGAATGATTTGCTTGTTGCTATGCCTAAGCCTCTTACTTGGTAACATTGAAGAAGGAACTTTTAAAGAAGTTAACAAACCTCGATGTGGTAATATTAGTTTCATGTAAATGGGATAAAGATGAATCACTGATAAGTACCTTTTTAATGTGCTATCAATGTCTTCATTTTTGTAGCTAAATATTTTGTCCAAATTTTACTACTTCGGGATTTCCTTAACCAGCTGATATGTGACAAAACTGCAAAAGCTCTTCCAGTTTCATCCAAGAATGTTAATTGTTAGATTTTTGGACCTTGTGCCCAGCTGCAAGTGATTTTTGGCCACTCCATATGCCTTTTGCACCCAGAGAATCATTCTCTAAAAGTCCACAACAAGTTTTTTCACTTTTGGAAATGGTTGTTAAAATCCAAGTAAAATAGATTATGTCCCAGTTGACCCTTGTAACTGTTCTCATCCCTAGAAGAGTTGCTTGATTTTCATGATTCATTGTATTCTACCATACGTATATGTATTCAATCAATTTTTAGGATGGTTTATGCTTGACCATGCTTGTAGTCGTGGTATCATAAAATGTGCACTCATACTTTTGTTATGGACACAGCTGATTTCCATTGAGCTTTCTGTATTACATGTTTAAATGCATTGATGAACTCAGAGTATGCTTTAGAAGAACGAAGAAACAATTTGGTGATTTGCACTTCTTAAAAGCAGTGGGGGAATATCAAACTCTTTTTAAGCGGAAAAAACTTCCATGGCATAGCACATGCAACTCAATCCTGGTGCATGTTGTGAATCCCCAGTATTCAACGGAATAATCTATAACCATCGCATGAGGCTTATTCTCCTATGGTTACACGTATTTGTCAGCCCAAAAGATTTTGTTCATTGTCACTAGAATTAAGGGTCCTGCATCGATCTTTTGATTGTGCTATTTCCTCGTGTACTCGGCCCTCCGACCTTACACATAATCATCATGCTTGCTGTTTTATTGGGAATGAGGAAAGATAATTCTCATCTGCCTTTGCCAGGACATTAGTGAACAGAGGTTACCTTGCGAGCGATGAAAACATGATGGAAATTCAAACGAGGTTGTTAGGATCATAATGAATGTTAACAATGGCATCGCATATTGAAGCACTCCCTATCTTTCTTGCGCGGGTTGAAAGGATATCTTTTTGAGCATGGCTACTAATGCCAAAGTGCACATACTTAACCTCATAATTGTTGGACGCGTTGGCATTTTCCGGGAGCCTTGCTCCTGGTTTTTCTTACTGCAGCTTAGCTTGCTAATAACGTCATCATGGTGAAACTGTCCACACGCTATTAGCAACGAAAACCCGGGAATCGGCAAAAACCAGGAGCATCAGAATATGTCTTTTGAAACAGGAATCAAATGTCGGGGAAAAGATAGAAAGTTGGCAGAGCAGTGTTGTTCCACGCGAGCAATCGAAGCTGATAGGACGATTAGTTCTCGCTTCATTGGAAATTCATGAACATGAATGTGCATTACAAAGTAATAAAAACAGATATGAACTCCAGAGAGAGAGAGAGAGCGAGAGTAAAGAAGTGTACAGTGAAAATATAAACATTAAAAAAAAAAAAACAGAGAGAGAGAGAGACATCACTAGTGCATCTGTGTCATACATCAGAACTTGAGGCTAATAATAGATCGATATGATGATACTAATTAGAAACGAGTTCTCCATCATGATAGTGGTAGAAGACAACATACAATCCGTCAAATCCATGTATACAAAACCCTTGCCTCCCAGTAAGCCCCCCCTCAGAGCAATGTACCAAAACCAACATTAACGTATCAGTAACAGCTAAAAGTCTTTTAACAGTTGCCTCCCCACGGCACCTCGTATCCTTGATCTTTTTAAAATCGTCAAGGATTACAACCACCCGAGTCATGCATAAGTAGATCAATCCCGCTGTGCGCAATGGACTCTAAATAAGTTTTTAAGATGTCCCAAAGTAACAAGCAAAATAAGGAAGGGGGCTGGAGGCTTATGATAAGAACTTAAAGAGAAATTTACCTAGCATAGATTCACCCTTAGCAAGTACCCTCTAACAGTTGGATGAAACTCAAGACCATATGTCCGGGGAATATCATCCACACATTTAAAATTAAAATGGAAGCTTTTCCAGAGGTCTTATTGCTGCAACACGACTGAGATCTGATGTCATGTACTTCTCATATGTGACTTTTAACTGTGTCTTGCTTGCAGCTTTTTGAAATCTTAGTATCATCTCAGCACAGTCCCTACACATGATCAAGTTAAAAGTTAAGTTCATCAATAAATACTGTTAACAAAAATCATTTGGAAGCAGTTATACCTGATTTGAGAGACTTCATAATGTGCATGCTTGACGAGCAGAGGAGTCCAAGCTGGAACTTTTTGCAGGGTAGACAGAGCAACATAGATGGCTGAAGCACACAGCATTGAAGGTTTGAACTTCAAAGCTTCATATTCTACCAAGCACAGCTCGAGGAGGTAAAATGCCAGATGTTCGAGCTGGGATTAGAAAGGCAATAATGCGTTGGTAGATTTAGGATTGTCATTGGAGTCAAATGATGAGACACTTTTATTATATGCATTCCAAACATAAGCTGCAACAAAAGATCCCGTCATATAGCCACATTCAGTAGTTTACCTTTAGATCTGATTGGGCAGCCTTGAGAAACCTTAACATGAAGACATACGGGGTAGGTGAGTTCAGACGGAACTTCAATTTCTTGAGAATGAGTTTCTCCTGAAAAGAAAAGCTAGCAAGTTGCATCATGAAGTACAAGAAAGAGTGACTTTAGAATGCATTTAACTTTTAAACTGTAGTTTTTCAGGGCCAGGGCATGTTGTGGATCACTATCAGCCTGTATGTACATTATACCAGTTAGTAGGTAATGTGGGTATTTTGTTGAACAAAGTGAAAAGATGTATTTAGTTAATCTATTGTGGAGAAAATCCTCTTGCACCAGCATCCATTGCCTCTCCTAGAGAGGTGAGGAACAGGAATAGCAAAATAATAGCAGAAAGGGAGGACAAGTCAAAAAAGGGCATCCAAAGTACACAGAGCTAAATATTCAAATTTCAATTTCCAAAGACAAAAGGATTTTGAAATGCACACATACCATAACAAGCATTTGATCTCTTGTATATGACTCGGCTGAGATGCTGATTAAATCTTTTACCTGAAGTCAGTTAAACAAAGATGGAAAAAACTGATAACGTAATCAAACCAAATAAAGTCAAACCCATACACTTCAGATAGATATTCGCATGAAAAGTGCAAATTTTAAACAATGACTTGTACCCTTGGATGCCAGAAGTCCTCATATTTGGAAGCCAACAACAATGTTGTAAGACCAATCAACTGCATCTCTTGTTTCTTAATTTGGACCTGAGATAGGTATTGATCTAACAATGTGACCATAAGGTAAAGTGTTTCCTGCATCAAGTCAAATTTGTTGTGCACCTGTAACCAGAACAGAGATCATCTTAGCACAGAAATTGGGCCAAGTGGTGATAGTTATGTTACAACTTAAAGGCTGGAAGACTACCATGGAAGCCAAGTAAAGAAAATAAACATAAGGATGAATTAGAAAGATATATGTATACTTCAGTTAGCCAGTTGATCAATATGCCTCGCATTTGAGGTGTAATGTCTGACTGCATTGACATGTAATTTGCCAGGGAAAGATTTTGTGCCTGCATTTATAAGCTGATTTAGTTTAGGCAAACACTAGGTGCTTAGCAGCTAGATGGGCAAAGTATGAACAAGGAAACATGCAAAGTTGGACTATGTTAGAGAATAAGACGAGGTCACTGATTGCAAAGATGCACATCTTGATGACTTGAGTTAATTTTTATGATATATTCAGTATGTCATGACAGCATTCAAGTGCTAAAAAAAACACTCACTTCATCCACCATTTAGCTTGCTACCCACTTCAACTCAAGTGCAAGTTTTTCTAGAGATTCATTTTCAATAAGAAAATAATCTAGAAGAATAGTCAATATATGCACCATAAATAATTGCTTTCAAGATGTTAGTATCACTAGAGGCTGCCAACTGAAAACAGACTACTCAGTTCATCATACCATGAGATGTTCTAAAAAATGTACCTAATGGACACTAGTTTTGCAGAAAATGTGGCACATTGACATACATGATCAATTCTTTTTCCTGTTTAAAACATTCACATAGTTCAATTTAATGGTAGAAAGTTTTGTTTCAAAACTGCTAGTATACTGAACAATATTTTGTGGCCCATTGATTTTTTATATGTTTAGGACATAACTTTTCATGCATACACATTTTTCTGCTGTCATAATTAGCAAGAGCCTACTTTAAAAGCTAAAACTTTTAACCCCATTTCTTTAGATGAAAATTCCAGCTATGCTCTCATTATGTCCAGCTAAGAAGATAAGTTTTGATAACAAGACAAGTGACACATGAAGTTAACAACTATCAGTCTAACCAGAAAATGGAATTACCCATAGAACAGAGGTTTTCAGATCCCAAGGTCTAAAGGCAGTAATACTAATTAGTAGAGCAGTTTAACTGCATATAGCATATTCGAAGGTATCCTGACCAATAAAATGTAAGCAACACAAAAAAAGCAATATAGGAACATACGTACATTACCTCTGAAACCCAATAATACTGATAGATCTCATCAACATATTCAGCAACTTCCAACTGACTGCAATTATCATCTATAGATGGCAGTTTTTCCTTCTTACTAACTTCACCAGGTTTTTCTAGTGACTGCAAAACAACAGGTATTGTCAGACAAATGCAGGACTAAAAAATCATTATAATGCAGATTGGACCAACCTCTGATCTACTCATCAATAAGGATGTAAAAGATCTCCGGCGGTCTGACTTTCTCCTGCCGACAGCGCCTGGTTTTGTTTTAGTCAACTCTTTGTGGCCTTTGGATGGAAGTTCTTGAGTGGCATGATGGGAGAACTCTATACGAATGTTCTCTGGATGGGAAGTTGTCAGAGCTTCTGCTTCTTTCTTCGACAGGAACGCAGCTGTCAATTTAGATTTATTCGTATCTGACTTGCACTTGGATCTTGAGGTTCTAAAAGTATTGGATTCCTTTATTTTAGTCTTTACCGTTGGCTGAATCATGTGTTACAGAAAAGAAGTAAATATCCGTAACCATGAAGAGGAAAGAAGATCAATAGGTTGTTAAAAATAATTTCATAGACACATCTGGACATTGAAAGCAAACCTGGAAATGATTGTTTCTTTAAGTACATTGAACTGTCCCTGCCTGAAGTTAGTGTTTCAAGGATTCCACTAACAGAATGGGATTCAAAATCTAATTGTTTATGGCATCTTAAAGGAAGTGAGCCATTAGCAATGAGGCCATGAAGGCTATAGAACAAGTAACTAGCTCCAACGTGGTTACTACTGATTTGATGAGAACAAATGGAAAATCTTAGCAGCTTGCTTCATACTGGAATGAGCTGAGACAGCCTCTTACCCCCAAGTACTAAGAAGCAGAAGCAAGGTTGTTGGGCCTTCTAGTGGAATGGCTGAAAAGCCGGTGACTTTTTAGAAGCAGGTTTTGGCTTGCCCCTTTTTATGAAAGGGTTGAAAGGGCTGTATGTTTATATGAAAATACAGTATAGAAATGAAAGGTTAGAAACTTAACCTGAAAGCCTTGGTAAGTTTCAAACTTAGCAAGCAACGTAATATCTAGATCTAGACATGGAAGATGGTCTTCTGCAATGATCACTTCTTAATCAGTGGTATAGTATCTAGAAGTAGACTTGTGCATGATTTAAGCCATGTGCTAATATCCAGCCATGTGAATTGCTAAAAATAATGTATGTTCTATAGCAAGAGTACATATTTCTAAAAGATTCCGTAATATAGTGGCAAAATGTCTATGAAATTTACATGATGAGGAGTTAGGCACATTCCTCTTGCATGACACATTGGAAACACAAAAATTAGTGATTACTCAAATACATGTATCTCTAACCAAAGAGAATTAAAACAACAAATGAAGGTGTTTTATAGCTTAGAAAAAATTCAAAATAATGAAGAAGTAAACATTTTGCATACCCTGACAGACATTCTGGATGATCCACGAGCACCCACATTGATTTCATCCCTGGAAGCCCTAGTTATAATAATATGAACTAGTTATTCTCGGCCTAATGCTATCAACTGCTCATGAAATCCATGAAAATTTCAAGCACATGACTGGGAAATAATATTGATAAACTACTGACCCCTTAAGGGATCTATGAAGTGCATTAAATAGGTTAACAGTTAACAAT
Source organism: Ceriops tagal (assembly GCA_021533255.1). Taxonomy (NCBI): domain Eukaryota; kingdom Viridiplantae; phylum Streptophyta; class Magnoliopsida; order Malpighiales; family Rhizophoraceae; genus Ceriops; species Ceriops tagal. Next base: position 220,563 of record CM038600.1, on the reverse strand, counting down.
TGGAAACAGTATTGAAAAACTGGCCACACTATCACAACATAATATGAAGTGCAAATAGAATATGAATTTTTTACTGTGATATAATGCTTTGGTTTGTGATATTAAAATGCTGGAATTGCCTATATGAAGACAAATTTGTTTATGGAATTGTTAAAATATTCAGGTGAAAGGAGTAATGCACCTACATTTTCAAGTAAACAGATATAGGGACTAGTAGAAATATGACAAAATAATAAATTCCCTTGAAAAAGACTGGAAATATTATAACTCACATTATTATGAAGCCATCACTCACTCTGTTCCTCCACAGATGACTCCTGCCAATGCTCACACGTCGCACAGCTTTGTTACCCACTTTGGCCTTAACTGAAGTCAAGAGATGGAATAAATAAAAGAGACTGTGTAAATAACAAACATGAACTATAATATCAGAACCATGTGCCACAGAAAAATAGCTCACTATAACTCACCAGGAAACCCACTGATTCTCTTTGTTTTCTCCAAGCTTTGATCATTTTCCTACATGAAAAATTGTGGGAGTAAAGTGAAAACAAAGACAGAAAGAAATAAAAATAAGATGATCACTACAACCAGAAAATAATTTCTTAAGAAATTTGACATGATACTGTGATACTGTTCATTTTCAGATGTAAGAAACAAAATAGCAACAGGATACAACCTTTGCATTGTTTGTATCTGCCTGGTTGACCCCACTTGATATAGACAATGACTTCCTTCAGGAAGATAAAGATAACAAAAGTTTCAGACCAACAGCAGATATCACTACTTAAGAATGCATTAGCATAAAGATTCTCAAACCTCATTGGTTGAAGTGAAGTCTTTGCAGTCCTCCTGACAACATAAGAGAACATAATTAAAAATTTGTTCACAACCAAAAGTTAGAATTGGCTACATAAGAAAAGTGTAAAACATCTTAAGCCAGTGGTGACAGGTCTGCCCTAAGGATTAATATTTTGGTATAGACAGACACCAAAAATAACTGCATATACCTGCCATTATCAGCTGTAGATTTACAGCTAGGATTCTTAATTTGGATCCTCTGATCATTGGAAGCAGCCCTTAGATCTTTTACACCTAACTTTTCAAGACTAGTAAGTACGTAACACAATACTCAATCACTGAAATCATGAGAATAAAAATGTGCAAAGTGATGAAGTCACCTCTCCTTTTTATGTGGAAGTCAGGAACTTTTTTACTCAAATTCTCTCTCATTTTACCCTGTGCAAAAAAAAAAAAAAAAACAAAATAATGATATCACTGATTTTTCTTCATGTCTGAAGGTAAAATGCATTTTTTTTTTTATTTGGATGAGAAAGGAGGGGAAGAACTTAGAAGGATAAGAATTGCAAAACAATGATATTGCTAGCAATGAAAACAAACTCTATTATTAAACTAACTCAATGGGTAGGACTTGACCGCAGGGAAACTGACTTGGGGGACTTCTGTACCATCTAGGGTATCTTCCTAGTTCTAATTTGCAGTCTTAGCAAAAGCAACATGCCACTAAATAAAAACAAGTTGATATGGATTTTCATTTACGTACCAAAACCACGGAGGATTTTCTTGATGGTAGATTCATAGTCCTTGAACCTGAACCCACTGAGATCCTATTAAAATTCATGATAAGAAGAAAGCCATATAAATATCAGCCTTGATCACATATATTAAATATATATAATATATTGTTTCAATGTAGAATGCTTAAATGAAATTATGCTTTATAAATCAATACAAAGATAAGCAAAAGAGATAAGAAAGACATGTTTCCATTTGCTCCATGGGTACACATATAATGTCATTCTTTTTCTGAGCCTTGGAAGTGAAAGAACAGCAGATAGTTTTCCCCCTTGTGGAAATTATCTATATGGCTCAGATTATCTTTCATAGATATATATATATACACACAAACACAAAATTAAACTCCTAAAATTACACAATTTTACAAGAATAGCTTCTTTTGAAGCTGTTATTTGTGTACCCTATATGTGCAGTAAAGAGTAAATAAATACTCTCCTTGAACTCAAAAATAACCAGATCAGGACTTGCATAGGCTACAGAGGCACGCACATTTTTTTGGAGCCATCCAAAACCACATTCCTAGAAAAGTTGCCCCGAAAATTGCTTACATCAGCCAATGGTTTTCTTCCACCATCTGGATTTAAAGATATAGGCCTATGTAAGGACCACAAAGGTTCTTAAAAGAAAATGATTAGAAAGCATTTAAAATAATTGAGCTTTAACTTGAGCAATACCTGAGCTATCAAGCTTGCCTTTGGTCTTTTCCACACCTTTCAAAGTGCCCTTGATATTAAAAGTTAAATATAAGGAAAAGGCATTTTTATTTTGGAAGAAATTACACAAAATCTAACCCAAACCACCATAGAAACTATGAAGCATTGACAACAAAAGGGTGATTACCTTTGAATCAGTTGCTGTGATTGGAAGAGCTCCTTTATTCACCAGTTTGGGTATACTCCTGTGGTATTTGTCAGTAAAGAGGTTAAAAATTTATAAACAAGCCAAGAAAAGAAAAGATATTGATCTCCAATCTCTCGTTGGAATAGGAAAAGATTTACAGGAAGACCTAAAGGAAAAGCAAGTAATTATTCCATTTTAAGTCAAAAAATGACCTCAGCCAGGCAACATTAGGGTATGATGATAACTGAGCTTGTGAGATCCAAAATTCATAGTTGTCCTTATTCCTTATATAATCTCCATATCGTAATTACAAACATGAAGATCTCAATTTTCAATGTTCTATTAATGGATCCCACAGAACCCAAAAACTTCTATGATAATAAGCCTTATTCTGAATTTGGCTAAATTATGAAACAACCTAACTTAGAAAGTCTAAATCTTTAGAGTCCACTCATTTCTTTACATATGCTTCACAAAGATATCAATTACTAATCACACTGGTGAAGTCTAGAAGCATCTATTACCTTGGAGGCACAAGGCTTTCTTTGGAAGATTTGCTGGAGAAGCAAACAGACTCGGTTAATTATTGACCATATGGAGAAAAAACTAAAAAATTCACATGATATACAAGCTTGGAATGCACTTACATTCTAGTGGCATCAGGCTTAGCCTTATCATAATCTGAATAAACTCTGAAACTTTGTACACCCACTGTTTCAACACATACAAACAGAGAATAGGTAAGGTGGACAAGTTCCACATAAAACAAAACCCTGGGGGAGTGGGGTTTGGACAAAACCAATCAAAAACCAAAAATCATGAAAACGGGAAAAAAAAAAAGATGGTTTTACCAGTTCTGTGAGGGTTCCAATCTTGATTGGCTTGCACAGTTATCTTTCCCTAACAGTTGAAAAATTATAACAAGTTCAATAGAGGGAAAAACGGGTGGTTAAAACAGACAAAGAAAGAAAATGTAAAACTGAATTATATGCTGCTGATCATAGTTTGCAGGAATTCTCATACTTTAGCAGTGACCATGTTCTTTTTTCCTTTTGCAAGTTCCTCCAAGTGCTGATGAAGTAATCCTCCTGTTTTGTTTGTTGTCAAATCTCAGCAGCAGCAGCAGCAGTTCCCTTCACTTGAATTGTGAACCTTAAATTAGAGAGATGAGAAACTTTAAACCTCGAAGCATTAGCAGAAGGGAATCAGAGACCTATTATTATAAGATGGGGGCAATCTACTAAAACACATATAGATACGAATTTTCCCACAATAAATCAACTGTTCTTTTAAGCAGAACAAAACAAAAGATTTTTTTTTTTTTTGTATCTGAATAAACCAGAAGCCAAACTACTTTCTTTAGAAGAAAAGAAAGAAGGAAACACTAAAACCTTATTATCTTCTTTTATAATCCCAACTTAAGACGACACCCATCCAACCCAAACCACTCAAAAAAACAAAACCCAAAAAACAACAAGGAGAAGAAGAAGAAGAAGAAAACCACACAGAGAGAAACAAGAGAGAAAGTCCCCAATTGTGTCAAACCAGTACTTTCAATTTCTAAGTTGTAAAGAAAGATTAACAAATAAATAAGGCACTGTAGAATTGACAAGATTATCTAACCCTTAACCCCTAACCCTAAAAGAAAAGAAAAGAAAAAAAAAAAAGAGGAAAGAAGGAACACCACAAAACCAAAGCAAAATCTCTTTCTCTCTCTCTTTCCCACTGTGACCAAGAATGGCACACATTCTCCATAGAACTGATGCGCAGATATCTGTCTGTCTTGGTATTTTTAACGATCGATTTCTCTGGACTAACAGATTACCTTTTCTTTGGATTATTTACCAAAAAAATAAAAAATAAAAATGAAAAGATACATTTGCTTCGGGATGCAAAAATTAAAAATTAAAAATTAAAAAAAGAAACATGGATGAAAGAATTTTAGAGAGAGCGAGAGAGAAAACAGAAGAAATTAAAAAGACGAGGGTTTCCGAAGAGCAGATATTAACTTACTTTAGTCGAAATCGATCGTCGCCATTTTCCGCTGAAAATTTCTCAGTCTGAATTCTTATTTCCTCTTTTCTTTCTTTATCGGGGAGAGCCCAAACATTTGGGAAAAAATAATAATAAAAAAAAGACTAACGGATTCCGATTCAAAATGACTTTGTGCGCCTTTCCATTTATAGCCTTCCTTCCACACACACACACCCACTTCGATTCGCATCAACATTCCAAGAATACCCCCCCCCCCACCACCCAAAAAAAAAAAAAAAAAAGAAAACACCTCTCACGCCAACGGCTATATTTTTTAAATTTTTTTTTTTTTTGGTTTTTTTTTTTTTTTTTTTTTCTCTCTCAAAACATGACATGCTTTCATAAATTCGAACATGCAAATTAAAATTAAAATAGGCCACTACAGTTGATTGGAAAATATTTTATATTCCACCGCTAAACAAACAGGAGCGTAAAAATGAAACTAAGTGATTAAATTATTATTATTTATTTTTTCTTTAATTATATTTATTTAAAAAAATGAATAAATAAATTTTCAAAAATTTAAATAATAAAAACTAATTTTACATCAATAGCAGTCGTCTACTTTTCACCAAAACAAGTCTCAAAACACTTTCTACCTGATGGGGGGCTTATTGACTACATTACATTACACTTTGCACACACACACACACATATATATATATATATAACGAACTTTGGAATCCACTGCATAGGGGTTTGGCCCGTTAAGAAGATAGGACAAGAAGTTGTTGACCATAGGAAGGAATAGGAATCCCATGCCATGGTGATGATTGATAACATATAGGAGCTCCGTACCCTCAATTTGAGAATCATCATATGGTGCTTAAATGCATACTTGTGTAATTTTTGTTTTTATATTGTATAAAAGGCCCCTAAATATTTTTACATCAAGCCATCATAAATTGTAGAATCCGTGAGCCTGCCTTGAAGTTACCAAGTTTAGGTAACTTTCTCTGTAAGAACCCCCCACCCCACCCCACCCCACACACTTCCTTCATTCCCATTCCCCGTTTGCTCTCTCAGTCCAAGGAAAGAAATCAAAGCCCCAACCCCCCTGAAACATAAAATGCTCTTCTCGGCTATTTTTGCCTCTTTGCTGCTAGTTGCCACCCCTGTCGGCATTGCCATTGCCGTAAATTCCCCCATGAATATCGCTGTTGATGATAGTTCACCATCTCATGCCATCCTCGAGTCCTCGTGCGGCACCACAATGTACCCTGATTTGTGCTACTCGGCCATAGCCTCCGTCCCTGGACTCGTCAACAAGTTGGCTACCCATAAAGATGTCCTTGAGATGGCCGTGAGACTCGCTATCAAGGCGGTTCAGAAAAATTTCTACACTATAGAGAAGATCAAAGCTGCCAAGAATCTTACCCAACGCCAAAAGACTGCTCTCCATGATTGCTTAGAGACCATAGATGAGAGCCATGATGAGCTACACGAGGCCTTGGAGAATCTCAAAGAGTACCCGGACAAGAAATCTCTAGTACAATATGCAGATGATCTCAACACTCTGATAAGTTCTGCTTTGACCAACCAAGAAACCTGCTTGGACGGTTTCTACTATGAAGAAGCCGACGAGTTTCTGCGTGATGCCTTGAGGACTGGCCAGGAACATGCTCAAAAAATGTGCAGCAATGCACTGGCAATGATGAAGAACATGACAGAAGCCGACATTGCCAATCAGGCTGTTAAGACCACAAGTAGGAAGCCCGAGGAGGAGAATGATGACCAAAGTGGGTGGCCACGGTGGTTGTCAGTAGGGGACAGGCGGCTGTTGCAGTCTTCATCGGCGACTCATGATGTAGTGGTGGCAGCTGATGGCAGTGGGAACCACAGGACCGTCTCAGCTGCGGTTGCAGCCGCACCTAAGAAAAGCAGTAAGAGGTACATTATCAGGATCAAGGCAGGCGTTTACAAGGAGAATGTGGAAGTGCCCAAAGAAAAGACCAACATAATGTTCTTGGGAGATGGAAGAGCCAGAACCATCATTACAGGAAGCAGGAATGTGGTTGATGGCAGCACGACTTTCCATTCTGCTACGGTTGGTAGGTCCTCCTTTTTCCTGCACAGTTTATTCATTCCTAATTTTGATTGTTGTTTTCGCTCTTTAGTTCCTTGAAAAGTATAACGATAGGTTTGGAATGATGCGAAGGAACTTAATCGAATGCAATCAATTCAATTTTAAAATAAAATTTGATCCATTACCCTTCACTAAGTTCTATTAGGTTCTCTGACATAGTGTGAGTTATTTATCATGCGGTGAAGTGGTGATGAGCTGCTTTACCAATACAACAACAACCACCAAATTTTAATCTCAAATTTATTTGGAGTCGACTGTCTCAATATTTTTTTGTCATTGTAATACATTGTGTGAACTAAATTTGGGGCGAGATCTTATTGTTCTAAATCACAAGCCAATTTAAGTTTCACCCCCTTCTCATCTTGTCATTCACCTTGGTTTAACCACCTTCTTTACTAATGTTTAGGTAAATTAATATGCCTAGAGATAAGGCCTATTTTAGATGCATGTTTTTATCCAATATTATCATGGCACGGTGTGTGCTGTTGCAGATTCAGGTTGACCATCACAAAAGACAAACTGCTCTATGTGATAAAGCAAGTAGTACTGGAAAGATGAGACCAATCAGTGTGTTTCCACAGTTTGGTTCTTTCTCCATTGATTTATGTAGTTTCCCATTTAGATACGTGATTCATCAGCTTATAGATGAAACCAGATTCAAATTCCACGAGTTCTGTTATACGCTGGGAAATGTGGAAATTATATTGCATTCCAAGAATACAATTACTAGCGATGCAGAGAAAGTAAGCTGCTGCTCAATGAGTTGCACTTTCCATATGCCCACTAGGGAGAAATGATACGTGCTTGATGCTAGTCGCCAACCATTCTTTCTGACTCCATGGCCCGCATCTGATGCAACAGACTAGTCCTAGGCTTCCAGTAGAAAAGACAAAAGGACATCATAGACACAAATGCCTCGGCTTTCTGGCATAAATTTCTTTTAGATATTGGCGTGCACATGTCATGGATCATAAAGGTCAATTTTTTAACCCAAACAATCAACCCCGCCATTTTTTCCCCCCCTCCTATTGTCATGATCTGATATTTTTGAGAAGAGGAAAAAAAATGAAAATCCTACCAAAAAAGTTTTCTGTCACCTTATGGTCCAAACATATGCAACTTGCAAATCCAGACTTCAGTTTCACGACCAGTTTTTAATAAAGATATTAAGTGGATAAATTTTTAAGTTTGCCAGTCCCTCACATAGTCACATGCATAATTTTACCTTCGTGCACATTCTTTCCTTCGGCTGCTTTCTTAATTACCCATCTTTTCTTTTACATGTCTTCCAACAGTTATTTGTCGGTACTTGTATATTGATTGGAGTGAACTCTCACGAGAATGCATAATGTTACCATTATTGAACTTGAATGTATGGATAAAGACGCACCTCAAGTTCAAATCTTTTCTCCGAGTCCACCGAGTACCAAACAAGTTGTGTTAGGGGTCACAGAGTACTATTAGTCACAATTGTATGCGGGTGTGTGCGTGTGCACACACACACACACTACGAATTAAGCCATTAATCCACATTGGGTTGCAGCTGTGGTGGGTCAAGGATTCTTAGCCAGGGAAATTACATTCCAAAACACAGCCGGTCCATCAAAGTACCAAGCTGTGGCACTGCGAGTAGGGGCCAACCTTGCAGCATTCTACAGATGTGGCTTTCTAGCTTACCAAGACACCCTTTATGTCCACTCTAATCATCAATTCTTCATAAGCTGCCTGATAGTGGGAACGGTGGATTTTATCTTTGGAAATTCTGCAGCTGTTTTCCAAGATTGTGACATTCATGCTCGTAGACCCAATTCAGGTCAAAAAAATATGGTAACAGCACAAGGCAGGCTTGACCCTAATCAGAACACTGGCATTGTAATCCAGAAATGTAGGATTGGTGCCACTTCTGATCTCAAACGTGTCAAGGGAAATTTCCCAACATATCTTGGTAGGCCCTGGAAGCAATATTCAAGGACTGTGATTATGCAATCTTTCATTACTGATGTCATTCATCCAGCCGGGTGGCACGAATGGAATGGGAATTTTGCCCTTAGCACATTGTATTATGCAGAGTATCAGAACAATGGTGGTGGGGCTGGCACGTCCAGGAGGGTGAACTGGAAGGGATTCAAAGTGATTACAAGTGCAGCTGAGGCTCAAGGTTTTACTCCTGGCAACTTCATTGCTGGCAATAGTTGGTTGCGTTCCACTTCTTTCCCATTCTTTCTTGGTCTGTGATGAATGTTTTCTGAAGGAATGTGCGGGTTGTCAGGGCCCACTTATCAGGACAAAGATCTTGGGTTTTAAATTCTGAGACTACCCCTGTTTCTTATGCGATATAATTGCTGGCCTACTTTTGTTTCTATGCATTGAAATCTATTAGTCTACATTTGGAGGTGTTGGTGTTAGCGCAGGACCTAACATCTATCTCTCTCTCTCTCTCTCTCTCTCTCTCT
>CM038600.1:160424-176474 GCA_021533255.1 Ceriops tagal | reverse complement strand
GGCAAGAACCAAGAACCATAACCTCTCCTCTCCTCAATTTTCAACATCCCATCCCTCTACAATTTTCAACATCCCATCCCTCTACAATTTTCAATGATTGCCTTGGCCACCATTGGCCAATGGTTAGCGTCTTTCAGATGATATCTAAACACCACTACAGCACTGCAACAATGCCACCACCACTTTGGTCATCAAAAGTTTCCTGTCAACCACCACAGCATCATCAAGCACCATCAACAACCACAATTGCATCGTTTTCCACCAACAGCATTATGTCAACCACTGGCTGGTTGCTAGCCCATTGACCAATCATCAGTAACCAACTCAGCCATTGATCAACATGCAACCAAAGACCACCAATCATCATTTCAGTCACTTTTCCATTTGAACTCAAAACCAAAAGGTTCCAGAATAAGTCTACTTGGAAAAAAGCTTTCCATAATGAAACATTCTTAGTTTTCCCAAGACAAGTGACTTGTAATGAGATGATTTCTTAATAATTTGGATACAAATAACCTTGGATCCATCAAGCACTGTCTGTCACAATCCCAAATTAAAGAAAAGGGTGGCAGTAGGCTGATGGCCACCATAAAACTAATTATCTCTCTTCATGCCAACCCCAATCAGTTAGTAAATCAGGCTAGATTGAGTTGAGTGGTTGAACTGAGAAATACTTGAATATTTGGACCACTTAAAGATAACAACTCACTTTTGTACAGTAATTGCAACCAAAAATCTTCCATTAAAATTTAATACAATTACCATAAAGTAGTGAAAGAATGGAAACTAATCTGCAAAACGAATTATAGACACGAGTCAATGTGTAAAGCATTAGTTTACCTATCATAACTCTGATGAGAGCAGATTCAAGTTCTCAAATGCACTAAATAGGCATAATCTGATGCCTTGGCATCAAGTGGATCTCATTGGGCTGAGACATGCAAAGTATTTGTTGCAGCCAAATGCAGTTGTATTTTGGCAATTGCTTCACCAATGAGAATTAAAGGAACATGTATGCTTAACCATTTGTTTCTCAGTAATCAATCTTCATAAAAGGTTTTATGGTTTGAATGCATTAAGAATTGTAAGGAAAAGCTAGCACAAGAACATGTGATCTGAATGCATCACAAATTGAGGAAAACAAGAGTGATGTATCACAAAAGGTATTCAAGAATACTGTCCAATACAAGCTTCTCATTTTCTGACACAAAAATTCAAGTGTGAATAGACTGGATATAAGGGCACTAGGATCAGAAAAGGTAGTTAAATAGGTATGTGTCAGAAAGAGGTCAGTTAGGTCAGGGGTGTACCCTGGACAGGCCATTGTGTTGGGTGAAACACAAAAAGCACATGACAAGATGATCTTCTGATAATGCTAAAAATACTAGCAATATTTAAGAGAAGAAAAAAGGGACTATTCACATCAAGGAATGAAAAAAAAGGAAAGGAAAGGAAAAAAGACTATTAACCAGTTTAGGTCTCAAATAATTTATTCTTCAAACAACGAATTACACTTCAGCTCTAGGATGGACCTCAGAAGTAGCAGCTATCAGTGCCTGGCCTTTGCTCCTTTGGGTATTTAACATGATATGAAGTGATATCCAAGTAAATAGGAGCAGAGATAAAGCAACTTCATTTGAAACCTAATTTGGTCCATAACAGAATGGAAAGACAAAGAAAAGCCCATATAATTGACATTAATTACTTGCAGCATTAACGTTTTGTTGAGCTGACACTCAATGATATCCAAGTTACCTTAGCCAAAGGTTTCAAGTTGAGTTGATTTACAATTGCTAAAAAGAATGCACCATAAATAGTTTTTTTGACTAAATATGAATAACTATAATTAAGCATCATGGATATTTAGATGATAATTTTGGCTGTAGGTTTTTCCCACTTTTGCAACAAGGAAAATGATAGGCTCTATCTCCCATCCTTGCAATGCTATAAGCTTCCTATATAATTCTTGAAAGGCTTACCATAAGATGATAATAGCATCAAGAATCAATTTTTGTGTCTCAAATGGGAAATGAATTAATTCCTCTTACTGTCATTTGTGCTTCTAAAGGTGCTTCAACAACTTCAAACTCTGTACCTCTGTAGCTCAATGTACGACATACGTACATTCCCCTGAAAATTGCAACAAGATAATGAAACAGAAAAGAATATTCTACAACAAAGTCATGAGCAAATGTACTCTGAAAATTTAACCTAGCTTTCATGTCCATGGCAACAAGTTCCAATGCTCCAACACCCCCTTTCTCAAGAGCACCTGCATATGTACATAATATAAATGGTCTAGCTAAAATGCTAAGTGGAGGTTTAAGAATTGAACAGATATGAATGCAGGCCAAAGACAAAGAGAAGAAGTACTTAAAAGAGAATGATCACATGCACAAACAAATGCACATTCAGACACGATGCAGAATGCCAGGAGTCAAGACAAACCCAAATATTCAGTGATTTTTACAGCTTAACTTTGCTGTGAAACGGTTTGCCTTTTCACCCAAAAGTATGGTGCCAAAAACATGTATAATTTCAGAAAACCCATGACTGGTATTCATTCATTTAATTCTCAATCAATCTCCCATGATTGTTAATTATTATGAGGAAGCAAGCCATCCTCTTCAAAAAGGAAATAATGCTGCTGCACATGAGAGTGAGAAATTTGTATCACTTTCTGTTTGTGCCCTACATCTCAAAAGGTAACAGTTAAAATTTGCACTTAAGCATCTTAAGATGTATGAAAGTACTTGTATACAACCTTCCCAACAATTAATTAAAAAGAAAAGCCTCTAACTTGGGCCTAGTATTTCACCACATGCTCCCAAGAAAATAAATAAAATATTTTTTGTTATGTTCCCTTCTAACCTATAACTTCAGTATCTTCTTCTTCTAAATTTTACAACTAAATTACATCTTGGAATGAAATGGTTCGCTTTAACTGTTTACAAGTTTTTACCACATCACTTGCCTACCTTTATAGCTACATGCCCAATAAGGATAAATGAAAAAAAAAAAAATTCATATTAGTTGCATGAAAGTCTAAAATACTGCATGTCGCACGTATTAGATTGAGAAAGACAACAAAATTGAACAGTATAAACCAAGAAGTATTTTAATTTTACAACAAAATCCCCAAAGTGTTCGGATGTTCACATATTTAGTTGCAGTTTTGCAATTTTAGCCCTACCATCATGCATGATTAAGGATTGGAAGCACAAAGATTTCTCATTATCTATCTTAGAAAAACATGTGTATACATGTGTCTTGCATGCGCACGCACACACACACACACAGAGGCCAAATTTTTTGTTCAGTTGTCACCATAATTAAAATGAAAGATCATATACTCAAGAAACATATTTGGCATTAACAACATGAGCCACAGAAAATAGACAGGGTCAAAAGACACAAACTAGCAATAAGATGCAAGAATATCACACCTAGAAACTTCGGGAAATCAGTGAAACACGTTCCAGCCCCCCAAAGACCCAGCCTCACCATATAACCCATATTGCGAGGCTCTGATGCTCCAGTTGCTGAGCAGTAAATAACACGTGCATCAGGAAGTCGGGCCTGTTGAAAAACTAAGATTTCAGCAAACCAACAAGCCAGCCCATGCATTTTGCAATAAAAAGGTGAATAACTTGCAATTTGCTCTATCCAAGAGAATTTAAGGAAAAAAAATCATGGGAGTGATGCTTATGTGCATGCAAGCATTGTGTGACTAAGCATTTATGCACACACACATCCAACATGTACAATAGGATGCATTGCTTACACAGATGTGCTTCTGTGTGTGTGTGTGTCCATGCACCCATGCATGAGTGTGTGTATCTCTGTGTGTGTGTGTGTGTGTGTGTGTGAGAGAGAGAGAGAGAGAGAGCACATGTCAATCAGAGTAAACATAAACAGATTCTTGAACAGCTCCTACTCACAGCAAATGCATTCCTATGAAATTGAGTTGAAAGACCAACCTGAATCTCAAGAACTGCTTCACCTGTACGTGTTGGCTGACTTCCAGATTCAGGGACCAAATTTTTTGCTTTATGACACTACAATGAAGACATTTGGCTTTTAGACACGGGATTATATTGAAAACAGGGGCAGTCATTGTATTGGTCCAGCAATAGAGAGCTTTGCAATGAACTTTCAAAGAAGCAAGTCATGTTGAACTTTGAAAGAATGTTAAGTACCTCATCAAATATGACAAGACCATCAAAACCTAATCCACACCAATTCACTAGCTGCTGCAGACGAGAACGACCTTTCTCAGAAGATGCAATGAGACTACTGTATGTCAGAAACACAACTCCCTCCCTGACCCCAACAGATTTTGAGTCAAGCTTAGAATATGGGAGCTTGTTCAACGCATGCACTGCATAGCCCACATCAACCAGGATACTTAGACAACTTGGAATGAACTTTTGATATAAAGACGGAAACAAGGCAACATAAAGTAGCTGGAAATTTTAAAGGAACCCAGCATCTAAATCAATTTATGCAAACAACCACAAACTAACTACCTTGGAAAGGTAAATGTCATCCAATTGCAAATCTAAGTAACATGAAACTTCAATCCAAAGCTATCAAGGAAGCAAATCTTGTAAATTAAAATAATGTTGGATAACATTACAGCAATTAACTAAAGCTTTCAATAATTCACCGCAAAGTAGAAGCTTTCCATATATTTTACATTTTCCTTTTCCTTATATTTAAATCAGTAGCAGAAAAGTAATGCAATGACTTGGCCTATATATGCAAAATAAACAAGATACAGCCATGAGCCCACCAACAACACAGATAATAGAAGTACAGAAGACAGCAAAGTAAACTACATTTAAATAAATTTAGACCACTTAAATCCCCCTCTGCACCCAGCAGTCCAGGCCGAGGTTTTTAAGAGGATCAAGGACACCTCCCAGTTGTCCAGCCGTCTTAACTCCATTTTTCTTTTGTCTGAGGCAAAGCGAATCCCTGTATTCTCAGGTGCTCTCAATTTCCTAATCCTAATCTCAATGAGTTACCAACATTAAAGCAAGCCCATATATATCCAATCATTAATGGGTCGTTTTCATTTTCCAAGGGACGTCCAACTTGTCAAAACAGTGGATTAATCATATAAGATACAAAATATCCGAAAATTTTACCATCAATATATGGGGCACCCACATCATCCAAGTCTCTTCTTGCATCAAATTTTAAGTCTGAACCAACAGAAATCCACCTGTGAAGATCATTAAGGAAGGGAGAAAGGCATTACAAAAACAAGTGTTCATATCCAGCATTGCACCCTGAAAGCCAATGAAACTCAGATAGCCACAAACCCAAGTGAATCACCAACTTACAATGCTTTCTTCCTCCCATGAAGCCAATTCTCCCATATTAACCCTGCAATTGTTCGACCTTTACCCACACCAGCTCCATCTCCATCAAAGAATCCTGCCCTAGAACCATTTGGAAGATGCTGCAGATTTCTCTGCCATGGAAATTAACAGTATCTTATAAGCCAGTGCACTGAGAATCATTAACCATAAGTTCTGTTGTAGAAAACAACCTGACAAGCATAGACCAGTGTCTCAATCTGCAAGCATGACAAAGCCTTCGTTTTTTCCAATTCATCCTTGATTTTTAGTTCATAAGTGGGCTCAGGTGGCTGCACAGCAGATAAGGAAGATGTCTCCACAATAGGATCAGGATGAGGTGGTCCGATTGATAGTTTTTCAGGTCGCTGCATAAACAACTGGACTAAGTAACGTAAAAGCCTACCAAATTTCAGTCCTCAAAACCTTGATGCATCTAGGAATTTAGAGATAAGAAACATCAAATAATAAAAAGCACAGAGTTTCTATTGTAAAGCCCTTGGAAATATCAAACTCACATAATCTGTAAAAGTTTCTCCCACTGGCCCACCTTCATCTTCTTCTCGCTCCACTTCAATGGCTACCTGAAAGGTTTTGGTGCCCAAAATTTAGGTGTAAAGATTATAATACAATAGAGCAAAAGACAAGTTTTCCCAAAGACATCATAAAACACAATTTGCAGTTTTTATGTCTCACATGCCTATCATTGGATAACAAATTAACTGATGTATCTCAACAGCAGAAAAGGAAATCAGAACATTCGTCTACCTCAACCTAGAGAAAACACAGAGAATCAACCATAAGGAATAATGAATTATAGAAGCATGTCCTGCCCTAGAGTATGAATCTAAAAACAAGAAATTTACTGATTCAGCCAGAGTGTTGAAAAATAATGTAAATTGCGAGCATTTATTTCACTTAGTACATATAAGAATGTATCAAGGGGTACTGATAATGTGGTGCAAATAAAATTATTGACAAAAACAGGTAATAAAGCTAGAACAAGCTATATTTTTTAAAAAAATTCTTTTTGGTATCTTGGCATTAAATGATTGAGCAATTTTTAAATTTCAATAAGACATGTTTAGTGTATAATCAGAGACTAAAACTAAGCTACCATGTCTGGTAAGCACTTGTGCAATCGGATATTTATCACAAAGAAATGCAATGATCACAAGCACTCCAATTACACCCTCACCAAGTATCTTTGTGCTTAATGCAAACAAGAAGCTGGACACAATAACATTGTAATAAAAAATAAAATATTCCCAGTTACTTTTTAGTGATATCCAGGTAATATATGATTTTTAAAAAAATTATTTTTGAATATAGATAAAAAGTAATTTGGGATGCAGTTTTTGACCAAAAGTGCGAGGAATTAGACTTAAACTTAGTCAAGCTACTTAACCTAGTATGTCCACAGCACATGATAACTGTCCAGTTGGCTTCATGTTTCATTTTACTTAGAAAAATCTCCTTGTCACATTTTCCAAAATACAGCAAATGTTGGTTTGGATGATTTATGAATACACGCTAAAGAAAGCCTACCTTAATGTAATGAAATCCAAACTATCAAACATACCGAATTTCAATCACATTGAATAGAAATAAATCAGCATTTTAGGTGGCCTACACATTTCTAACGCACTAGTTTGCTCCAAAAGAGCAACATAGATGGCCTACCTTATACCACACTGTCATCATTACTACAATCAGATACATAACCTCAGCTAAATAGATTCATTTGGGCCAAATAAGCATATATGGCAAGAAGAGAGAGACAATTAAAGAAACAATCGACAAGTACATTGCATTATCCAAATCCAACCCACCCATAAATTTTAGTTTGCATGCCTGCAGCAACGATGAATTCTTCCCATGGAATTTTGAAATCTTTAAGTAGTAGGCAACATCGATGAACAAAGGGGTGAATACCAATAATAAATACCTAAAATTTGTGAGGATTTGCAGATATCAATCATGTCCCTCATTTCCGGGAGCCATTAGCCAAGCCAAAAAATTAAAACCAGTGCTGATAACACCATCCATTATTAAGAAATTTGATAAAAACGACATCTTTTGATGCTGTTTCTATCTAAAGATGCACACACAGCCACTAGCACCAAATGTGGTGCCCTGCCTGATATCTAAACCCAAAGTCATCAGAAAAGTAAGAAACAACACAGAGTGAATTTGAAAATGATGAGGGGAAAAATGGAAAGCATGCGTGCGATGGAGAAACCTCATTGATTTCTTCCTGAAACAAGTGGTTGAGTTTGGAGAAGTCGACGACGAGAGGAGTCCGACACTGTGGGCAGGCAAAGCGAGTCATGCCGTGCGGCACATTTAGCAGAGCCCTGCAATTCACGCATGGCAACTGGATCTTAGTCGGATCGATGCCGTGTGCCGGCACTTTCTGTTGTTGTTGTAGCGGCGAAGCCGCCGCAGCCGTCGTTTGAATCATCGCCATCATCATCTGCTGCTGCTGCTGCTGCTGCTGCTGCTGATGCTGATGCGGGCGGTGGCTGACACCGTCGTCGTCGTCGTCGTCGTCTTCGTCAATGTCGGTCTGTACTACGACGTCGAGAGGAGGAGGAGGAGGAGGAGGAGGAGGCTTGGGCAATAACTCAGGAGGCAGCATCTGGGGCAACTGACAGGTAGGGCAAACGAACTCCAAGACGCCGGGGCCCACCGTGAGGATCAAACGGCATCCGGCGCAGCGAACCTGGCAGGGCCCTTGCGGTGGTGGCGGCGCTGCGGCCAGCGGCACAGATGGCTGGGTCATACTTGAAATGAAATTTAACTAAATTAAATTCACCAGAAATTGGCACCCAAAATCCAATTTGACTTTCACACACTTCCAATTCTCTCTCTCTCTCTCTCTTTCACTCTCACACACACACACACACAGCTCCCCAACTCACAACTCTCTCCCCCCCCCCCCCCCCCCTCTCTCTCTCTCTCTCTCTCTCTCTCTCTGTTCGTTCGTTTTTCTTTCTTTCTTTTTTTTTTCTTTTTTGGTATTTGTTTTTGTTTTTGTCCTTGCGAGTTTTGGTCTGTCAGGAAAAAAATGAAAAGAAAAAAAGAAAAATGTTTGTGCCTTTCTCTTCACTCACTCGTTGATTTCTACGCTCTTAAGAGATTATAAGTAACGGTTATTTCTTGGAAAAAAAAAAAGTATCTATAATATTAATATAAATATATGTCAAATATTTTAAAATATATATAATAAAAAATCATAAATATATGTTAAACATTTTTAATGTTAAGTATTTTTACTATATATATTGAATTTTTTAACTATGGTATCCCCGTGAAATATACCTTAGACACATATAAAATTATCAATTAATATTTCTATTGCATATAAAACAAATTTTAAAACACAAAAAATAATATAATAATTTAATGGCAACAAATACTACTTAATATATGCATACATACATGCATACATACATACATATATATATATATATTTATATATATATATATTTATTTATTTATTTTATTTTATTTCTTTTTTTGGTTGTCCCCAAAGCCCTCGTTCCTTCCTTCCTTCCTTCCTTCCTTCATTAAGCTATAAATCCCCCGTTTGCATCCTGATTTGCTCCAATCGATTTCACTTGGGTGTTAAAAAAGTATAATATATATATATAGAGGATTCGAGGCGCACTTTACCACCACCATAAAAAATCTCCAGCTTTGACTCAATTTCCACCCAACTTCCAAGTCGCCCATAGCACGCAAACCAAACAACCCAAATATATGACACGGTTTTTGAGAGCTCTCTTCAAAATCTCCTTTCTTCTACTTTATACCCGCTTACACTATCGTCAATTATGTCAATTACACACATACATATATTCATATATCTATATATATATATATATATATATACACTCTCTCCCGTTAAAGATAATTATAATAATGTTTTGAACTTCAACGTTGCATAGGTTAAACTTGTTGACAATTGTATAAAAATTTTATTTTATTAATATGATAAAATGCCACACAATATTCAAAAACACATAAATTATAAATATTTTATTAATATTTTATATTTCAACAACTTTACGAGAATATCATCTACTTGATCTTCAAATTTATAATATACTAATTCAATATTCCTTTATCAACTTAATCTCTAAAAAAATGAAAGTAAATATAAATATATTTATTTATTTTATGTATCACTAGATTTTTAGTCAAATTGATTGTAGAAATATTATTAACAAATATTTTTATACAACTTTTAACTAGAATATGGATTTCAATCAACGAGTTATGTAACCAAATAATTTGACATGCATATGAAGTTGCAACTACGTATTCTATTTTACAAGTTGAAAAGTGCGACAATAGACTATTTCTTGAATAACCACAAATAAGCAACGGTTCCAAAGTTAAAATAATATCTATAAATACTTCTATGTCATCAACATCTCTTCCCCCATCATTATTATAATAGCTTACAAGAATACAATTTTTAGACAAAGAATAAAGTAGATCATGATCATAAGTCCCTTTTATATACTGTATAACCTTTTTAGCAACTTACGTGTGAGATTGGCAAGAAGATTTTAAAAATTTGTTGATCAAATTAACTTCATAACATATATTAGGTCTCGTGCATGTGAGATATCTCAAACTTTCAACAATTTGCTTAAAGAGTATAGAATTAACAAATGCTTCATTACCTTCTTTAAATAGTTTAGTACCAACTTCTATAGGAGTTTTTATTGGATTACAATCATATATTTGAAACTTTTTAATAGCTCAGTAGTATTCTTCTTTTGACAAATAAAAATTTCATTATTTCCTTGAATTACTTTAATACTAAGGAAATAAGACATAAGACCCAAATTATTATCTCAAATTCATGCATTATAAACCTTTTAAAATCTTCAATCATTATGAGATTGTTGTCTATAAATATTAAGTTATCAATATATACGCACATCAATAAGATATTACCAGAATCATTGGCTTTCACATATAAGGCATGTTTATAAGGACACTTTTGGAAATTGGTCTCATGGAAAAAAGAATCAATGTACTTGTTTTATACTTTAGACACTTGTATCAAACCATACAAAACTTTCTTCAACTTATATACCCTTTCTTTATTTCCTTTCTTCACAAAGCCTAGAAGCTATTTTACAAATATTTCCTCTTCAAAAAGCTATTGAAAAAAGCTGGCTTCATATTTATTTAATAGATTTTCCAATATTTTTTTGTAGCCAAAGCAATTATAAATCTGACAATCTCCATTCGAGCAACAAGGGAGAATACCTCATGATAGTTGTGACTAGGTTGTTGCTCAAATTCTTTTGTGACCAATCTTGCTTTATATTTCTTTATTTCTCTATTTGACTTTCTTTTAGTCTTAAAGACCCATTTCATATCAATAATTTTTTAACTTTGTGGAATAATAATAAGCTCTTATATTTTATTTTTCTCAATCACTTTAATTTCTTTATTTATAGTATCCATCCACTTTGTATTTTGAATTGCATCATGAAATGATATAGGTTCATATTCTACAAATATGGTAAAGTGCATCAAATTTCCATTATCATTAATAGCATTATCAGATATGACCTCATAATCTTATAACCTATCTAATAGTTGGTGATTTTTCTATGGTCTTCCATTTTCCTTTGTATAGCAATAAATGAAGTATCCTTATTTGCATTAGGAATTGAAACTTAAGTTTTCTTTTCTCTTAAAATAGCAATTAGATGTCTTTATGAGTTATTATACTTTTTAATATTAAAATTTCAAGTTTCATCTTTAGCAAAAGTCACATCTCTACTCACAATTACCTTTTTGTCATAAAAGTGAACAATTTATATATTTTTTGATGTAACCAAGAAAGATTAGCTTTACACTAAAATCATCTAACTTTATCCTTATTTTTGCTAGAACATATACAAATGTAATAGAATCAAAGACTTTGAAATACTTTACACTAGTGTAACAGGTGCCTACTACCTAACTCCCACATTATCAAGGAAGAAGGGGATCTTCGGCCATATAGACGTGGGCACTGCACACCCCAATAGGTTGCCTTTTGGGGAGAAGGTAATGGCCCTGTGACAAGTGGTATCAGAGCCTACCCTTATCCATCGTAGGACCCTCAACTTGGCGCGAAATACCGAGAACCCCCAGTTTCACCAATTCAATGCATGTCCAAGAACAACGATGAGGATGTCAATGAATTTAGTGTGGGAGAATGTAACGGGTGCACACTACCCAACTCCCACATTGTCGAAGAAAAGGGAGATCTTAGGCCATATAGACATAAGCATTGCATACTCCAACAAATTACCTTTTGGGGAGAAGGTAATGGCCCTATGACACTAAGCTTGAAACCATTTTATGCTTCTTTAAGAGTGACATTCTAAATACTTGTTATTAGAGATCTATTCAACAAGTAAATAGAACACAAAACAGTTTCAACCCAAAATGGATTAGGAACTCTTTTAGCTTTCAACAAGCTTCTCACTATATTTATGATTGATCTATTTTTCCTTTTAACAACTCCATTATGTTATAGGGTGTAAGGAATTGTCATCTTATGTTTTATTCCCTATGTTTCATAATAATTTTTAAACTCATTAGAAATATACTTATCACTTATATTAGTTCTTAAAATTTTAATATAGTACACACTTTGTTTTTCAACACATATTTTGAAATTCTTAAAGTAATCAAATGCCTCGAACTTCTAGTAAACTCATATTTTCCTTGTAAAATCATCAATGAAGGTAATAAAATACCTATTATTGCCATTTAATGGAAAATTTATTAGACCATAAATATCAAAGCAAATTAGCAGGAGTGGTTACCTTGCACATCAAGTCCTTATCATAAAAGGTTGTCTACTTTATTTTACAAGAATAAAAGCTTCATAAATTTGATTAGGATGATGTATCCTAATTAGGCTTGTCACTATATTTTCTTATGCAAACAACTTTAAACTACAAAAATTTAGATGACTAAAATAAAAATGTCATAACGAAGACTCATATTTTGTAATAGCACTAAGATAAGTATAAATATTAATAGTAATATTAACTCAAAACATTTGATTTTTTGTTAAAGGGGATTTAAGAATAAATGTACCTCTCTTATCAATACGTGAGAGATAATTATCACGTAATTGTATGTTATACTTCTTTTCAAGTAATTAGCCTAAGCTAAGTAGTTTATTATTTATATATGGCATATAAAATACATTTAAGATGTAATTATGATCTTTATTCTTCAATTTGAATGAGAATTCACCCCTTTTTTATTACTGGTACACTACTATCATCAACAAACTTGATTATAAAGCGGATTAACTCATCATAATCAACAAAGAGCTTCTTCTTTCCATATGTATGATTGGTACACCTAATATTAAGGAACCATGTATTATAATTTGACATTTTAGTAATTGCAGTGACCATTATAAGGACTTAATTTCCACCATCTGCATCTCCCTCTTATATATAATGTGTTGTTTGATTGTTTTCCTTAGAACTATACTTACTAGTATAATGATCATGCTAATGACACAAGTAACACTCAATATTAGATTTATTTGATCTTCCTTTACCATGACCTTAACCTTGACTTTTATATGCTTAGTCCAATCTCTTTTAGTCATTATATTAATTGTTGTCATCTCCATAATTATTATAATGACCTTATCAACTTCGATTATTATAGTAGTTACCACTACGTCCTTGTCCTTTACTATAAAAGGAACCTTGCTATTACTTCAATTGATCGCTTTGATTATTTTTAGTAAGATCCTGACTCTGAAGTGTTTGCTTTATTAACTTCTCAATGTGCTTTTCATTCATACGTTATTCATAAGCTTATAACGTGTCTATCAATACTGACATCTACGACAAATCATGTGCTTCTTTTACTGTAACCATGATATGTTCATACCATAGTGTAAGTGTCTGTAAGATCTTTTTAACTTTCACTTAATTATTTAGTCACTCTATAAATTTTCATTTGATTTGTCAAGGTAAGAACTTTACTTAAATAAATAAAAATAATTTCTAAAATTTCTATCTACAAGAGTTTAAATTGACGTTATAAAGTTTGAAGGTTAACCTTTTTAACTTTATTTGCACCTTAAAATGATGTAGTCAAGATATCTCATGCTTGCTTTAACAAAGTTATATTTGTAATTTTTTCAAAAATTTCATTATTTATCCTTTAATGGTTGAAATATAATATCTTCTTGTCCTTCTTTTATAACTCTTGATAAATAGTTATTTATGTGTTTATTACATTTGTGGTAAGTTCTATAACTCTATACTCTACAGTGCTTAGTAACTCGTCGTAATCAAATAACATCTTAATCTATACACATTATCGATTATAAATTTTTCCATCTAAAATAGAAATTCAAATTAGAAGCGTGTCATTCATATTAAAATTCATGATTTTTCAAAATTTGCGTTATTTTTTTGCCCAAAATCTTCTGATATTTTCAATCTGACCCTTATATATTTTTGTTGTACAATCCGATCCCTAAACAGTTGTTATTTTCAATCTGGATCTTTTATTGTCTATTTTTGCAATCGGAACCCCGAATTTTGTTTCGGCATTCAGTTCCGCTGTATGGCTGCCGGGCACGGAGAAGATGGATTTCCGGTGAGATGACGGTAGTGAGATGGTCTCTGATGGCAGAAATAATGCGCTGGCCACCTTTTATTTCTGGGCTATTGATTTAGTTGTGATGTGATGTTAAGGTCTGTCATTAATGTTTAATAATGTTTTACTAGAGTTTAATAATGTTTTAACGTTTTTAAATGCACTTGATTAGAATTTTTAACATTGTAAATTAACCTTTTGATATGTATATATATATATATATATATATATATATATATATATAGATAGATGAAAAAAATGACTTGGTAATAAGGAAGACTCGAATTTAGTTACTATTTATAAAAAAATAAAAAATAAAAAGTGAAAGATAAAAGTACGTGCAAAATATTAACAAACTTAATCATGTCAAAACCAAACCAACCCAAAAAGAAAAAGAAAAAGAAAAAGAAAAAATGATGGAGCAGTAGTAGTAGTAGTAGTAGGAGTGTGATAAAAGCAAAGGAAAGCCGAACAGTAACATACCCAACTCTTCTCCACTCACGGACGGATGTGTGGCCCAATTAATTACCAACAGCGAAAAGTCTGACCCAAGCCAAGACCAAACCAAAGGCCGACGTGGACACAAGTGAAACGAACTGGATTATTTGAGGGTTTGAATCTTCAGGAGCTAAAAAGCCTATCAAAGTGCCGTCTCCCAACCCACAGCAACTGAAATGGGCTTTACTTCTTATAATAGTAACATAGAGAAAAAGAAAATGTATTATCCTTTATTCTGCTTCCGGAGACACCGTCGGAATCAGCATCAACCACACCCTTTTCCAATCCTGTAAGAAAACTAATGAATTCTCTTCGCTCTTGCCCTTTCTCTCTCACAGCATCCCTTTTCTTTCCCTCTCTGTATTATTACTGCCAGAAATAAAGCAGACAGCATAAGTTCTCTCTCTCTCTCTCTCTCTCTCTCTCTCTCTCTCTCCCTCCCTCTGCAACTAAAATAGGTGACCGTGACTAGCCACCGTGGCCCATGTTCTCTGAGGCTGTTGGGGTGCGTAATTTCCTCCCTCTTTCCTTCCGACAGAAATTAAAGTAAGGTGCTTTTTCATTTTTGTATATTTAAATTTTGTTGGGTTGAGATCGCAAAGCCAAGATGGTAGGCTCATCATCATCATCATCGTCATCACCATATCCAAATGGGTGCTATCTGTTCTACATCTAAAACCACCTCCACCGGCAGCAGCGACGACGGTAATAACAGGGGAGGAGTCACTAGAAGAAGAAGAAGAACAACAACAACAATATCATCTTCAAGTCCTCTTTCTTCTTCTTCTTCTCCTTCTCCTTCTTCTTCTTCTCTATTTCCACTCCCATATGCTGAATACCCAATAGGAAGAGGAGGACGAGGAGGAGGAATAATGTCCTTCAATTTTAAAGACTCGGATGTAAAATCAATGAGCAGCAGTAGTAGTCAAGCAAAGGGGCAAGGGGTTTCCCACAAAAACAAGGATTCCAAGCAGAAATATGCTTTCATTCCAGACAACTTCCATTCTGTTGAAGAGGTTTTCTCTCCCCCCCCCTCTCTCTCTCTCTCTAGACACTTTGTTTTCCTGGTTTTCTCTTTCTTGATAAAATTTCCTCTGATTTTGTTTAAAATAATTCGTTTTACATCTCCATCTCCATCCAACTATTAATTTTTTTTTCTTTCAAATATTTGGATGTTTATCTCATAGAACAAACACCACTATATAGATTAACCGATTGTGTTTTCACGTAAGCAATTGATTTTACTCTTGTTAAAGGGAAAGCAAGCGCCTCCCTTCCATAATTCATGCCTCAAGACTCTGAGCCTAAAATCTTAAAAAAAAAAAAAAAAAAAGTAAGATTGCATCTAATAATTCTTCAAAATCTGTATCTTTTTATTTTAGTGTTTCCCGCCTCTTTTTCTTAATCTTACCTCAAAGTTAGTTCACTAGTAGATTTCAATTAGATTTGAGATTTTGAGATTAAAGCTTTGGTTTTGTTTTTACCTTTTTTTTTTTAAACCAAAGTTAAAGCTACCATTTTT
>CM038600.1:106049-160324 GCA_021533255.1 Ceriops tagal | reverse complement strand
TTTTTTTTTTTTTTTCCTTTTTGTCCTTTTTTTTATATATAAAAAAATTATTTCGAAAATCATGACTTTTGGGGTAATAATGGGAAAATAGGAGACTTTGACTCTGAGTCAACTTGGTATTGTCTCAAGTCTTTTGTTTTTGTGTGCCCCTCGTGATCAAGTGTTGTTCAATGTTATACCTAAGTAGGTAGAAAAATACAATGCCTGGCTAATAAATGAATCGAACAAATAAATTAAAAATCGTCGATGGATAGACCATGAACAACTTTAGGGCCCCAAATTAACGTTTTGTGCTTTCTTTGTGTTTTGGATATTTGATCCCAGTGGTCCCTACCTCAAGCTGTGATCTTTATGCAATAATTTCTTTAATTTGCCCAGTCAACACGGTTTTCTGCTTTCAATGACACTTAATGTGTTCACGTGTTGCATGGCAGCACATGCTTTTGTTTCTTGAAGCAAATGCTTAAATATGTCAAACGAAACCAATTAAAAGAAGGATCCCGCTACCTTGACAGGCTGTCTGGTGGACAGCACATGGATTATAGCACGTGGGATCGCATTAAGGACTACATGGATAACATTGGGTACCACATAAAATTCATGTGAAAATTTTATACAATTTCATTATGTAGTACCAAATTTTATTCATTTGGTATAACCACACTTTGTTCACCAGAAAATGTGTCTACCGAGTGTTTTCTTTCAAAAAAATGCTTTACACAGAGACCAGCAAATTTGTGATTAAGGTTGTTGTGCCAAGACACTGGAATAATCAGATATAACAATTACTCATTGAATAGGGCCTTTTCTCCAACCATCACGTTTGTTTGCACTTGTTTATTAGGTAAATGCTACCATTTCTTTGTGTACGTGAGGTTTGCTTATGATTTCCTTACACATCTATTGCCATATGCTGATAAATGTCTTGACCTTGTGTTGGCTGAGAGCATGATATCAATAAGTCCAATATCAAGTAGTGCAGAACCTGAACTTTAACCCAAAAGTCTAATCTTCTAGGATGTTTGCATGATACTTGACTCGAGTGGTATCTTTACTACGCAGCACTCAAACACTTGTATATTACTAAAGAATAAGAATTACTGATGATAGCAACCTATTTGTGGCCTTGTAATGGGGTTGGTATGCGTGTGTAAATACAAACATATGTGTCATTTGGTGTGACAACGATGATCCATGGTGGAATTGATGTAGAAATACAATGGCTCTTGTGACAAGACAAGTGGCACTGAAGTAATGACATAAGCTTCCATTCTAAATGTGGTTTGGAGTGGATTAGCGTCTTGTTATTCAATTCACCCTCTCTTGGATTGCCCATCTTAAGGATGACACATATGTAGCAAGTGAAACTACCTGTTCTTAAAGGAGACAAGCTCTTGGTTGTGCTGTGGTGATACTGTAATGATTAGTTCAATGGGAAGCAGTTATTGTTATGAGGATCCCGATAGGCTTGATTTGTTGAAATGTCACACGGGGAAGTTGTACGCTGATGTTAGTCTGAAATCAGAAAGCTTACTATGTAGTAGTTATTGTGCCAACAACTCATAAGTTAAGGCTGTATTGGCCTTCCAATTGTAATAAATCTTGTCTTGCATCTAAAATACCTTTTTGTGCATTTATTGACTGACAAAACCCATGTTTGGTGCAATGGTCTAGCTTAGATGCTTATGATATCAGCAGCAAAGGCAACCACAAGGTTGTGATTTGGCTGATTATTAATCAATGTACACTGTGTGCACCTAGTTAGTTGAACCTTGAAAACTTGCAACATGCTTTCTCATCTACAGGTTACAGCAGCCTTGAGAGAAGCTGGTCTGGAGTCATCAAATCTCATTCTTGGAATTGATTTCACTAAAAGCAATGAATGGACAGGTAGGTGAAAATGCTTAATAGAACTAACCAGAAGCCTGTTGCCATTTGCTGCATGAACTCTGCTTTCTACTAAAAGTGCTGCAGTTTAGTTACTTCAATCACTCTTATGTAATGCAGGCGTGAGCTCATTGAATGTGACTAGAGGACCTTGGATGTCCCTACTATAACTAACCTTGTGTTTTCATACTTCGGTTGTCTGCTAATGCGATCAAGTCATTGGAAGCCAAAATTTTAATCCAAAGTTCATTATGGGGCTTTTTTAGTTACCTTTTTATGTAAGCCACATTAGAATTCTTCTTTTCCCTGTGGATTTGCTGATTGATTTCTCTAGAAGAAGATGGCCCCATGATTATCTTCCTGACGTGGAACCAAAATGTTTTCAAGCACAGTAGTGCACTTCTACTCTGTGTTCTGTGACTTTGGAAATTTTATGTTGGAATCACAGGCAGTAGGAACTGGTGATTGTATTCTCCTTATGTTAAGAAGAATTTCTGATTTGACTATTGTGGAAACCAATGTGTTGATTTTGTTAGGCAAAGTCTCATTCAACAACCGCAGCTTGCATGCTGTTGGTGATACACCTAATCCATATGAGAAAGCCATCTCTATTATTGGAAAGACTTTGGCGCCCTTTGATGAAGACAATCTGATACCTTGTTTTGGATTTGGTGATGGTAAGTTTAATCCTTTGGACTTGAACCTGCCTACACTTTTCTTCCTTCCTAACATAGCCACAGCATCTTTGCACTTTCTTCCTTTCTAATTTAACTATTCTTTTGTCTGTCTTTCATTGTAGCCACAACTCATGATCGAGAGGTCTTTAGCTTTCATAGTGATCATTCACCTTGCCATGGTTTTGAAGAAGTCTTGGCATGCTACAAGAATGTTGCCCCAAACGCGCGACTTTCAGGTTAGTTTTTGTTGCTTTAACAGTGGAAGTGCTGTCTTTGTATCACTATATTCCATTACTGGAGGTTGGCTTTCTTGTCAAACTGATAAATTTATCTTTAAACATGTAATCCTTTTAAGGGCCAACTTCTTATGCACCAATTGTTGAGGCTGCAATTGATATTGTAGAAAAAAGCGGAGGCCAGTTCCATGTCTTAGTAATCATTGCTGATGGCCAGGTTGAATCCTACTCTCCCTCTTTCCCCCCTTCTCTCTCTCTATCTCATATACATGCTCATTATCTGGTAAATTTGATCTCTGGCATTGTGAAGGTTACAAGAAGTGTCAATACAGGCAATGGGGAACTAAGTCCACAAGAGCACAAAACAATCAAGTCAATTGTTGCTGCAAGGTTTAACCTCGTTCATGGGCACAAATTACTTTTCTTGTACTGTTGCAAAATCCTTCGAAGAGTTTTCTAGCCACAACATTGTAAATGTAATATTTAGCATAATCGGAGTTGCATTTAATTAAACCCATTATGGCAGACAGTGACATGCCAGGTAAACATTCTTTGCTACTTATTATAGACAATTAACTAAATTGATACCACTGAATCTCTATTATATGCATTTTGGAGCTGGCGGTATAAAACATTGTTCTAGATTCTGTTTTGCTTGGTTTGGCACTTCTGACAAGACATGAAGATGATATTTTGCCACTTTGGCCCATGTGTTCAATGTCCATTAAACTTTTTTGTTATTTATTTGCTTTTAATCTATGAATCCCACCATTGGTCACACTGTCCTCACTTGAGTTAACTTGCAAAGCATCTTGCCTGTAGTTTCATCAGTGTGGTCTCATTTTTTGCCCCCGTCATTTTCTTCCCCTACACATTAATGTTGACATCCTTATTTTGGTAATGTTTGAGCTCAAAGTTAATTTTGGATCCCATCAAGCAGTTCATATCCACTGTCGATAATTCTTGTTGGAGTTGGTGATGGACCATGGGAAGACATGAAGAAATTTGATGACAAAATTCCAGCACGTCAGTTTGACAATTTCCAGGTGCTGCAATATCAGAATGAATTCAAGTTTGCAAGTCATATAATACGTCTTTTTGTTTAAGGTGCATAGACCCTTTATTCCCATTTGTCCCTGTTACATGCAGTTCGTTAACTTTACTGCCATCACGTCCAAAAAAAGAACTCCGGTTGAGAAAGAAACTGCCTTTGCACTTGCTGCCCTGATGGAGATCCCCATACAATATAAAGCAGCTGTGGAATTTGGTATCCTTGGGTCTGATTCTGAACCTTCTCTCTTTTCTGTTATAATGCTTCTGAACATTTCCTTTCAAACTTTATTTGCTTTGAGATATGCCGGGAGCTAGGGAGCTATTTTTGATAACAATACTTGAACAAATATTTTAGAGTGCGTTCATAACACTATAACTAAATTGTTGATTCATCTTTTTTAACTATTTTTATGCAAAAACAGAAATAGATAGCGGCCATTTTGCCTTTCTGATCTGGTTAAGTGATTGCTTTCTGGTGTACATCTTTAAGTTGGAGTGTTTTTGCTCTCCCTAATTTCGATGATTTCATTTGACTAACAGGTGTACTGCAGGCAGAGCAAGGAAGATATTACCACGTCCTCCTCCAGTTCCGAACACTCATCGGCCCTCTCTACATCGCGAACCAAGCAACTTGTCCTCTCCAATTATGGATGAAAGGACCCAGGTTTGATTGCAAACCATTTTGATTGCAGCATTTCAAAGCGCATAGATTCACATGTAGCTGAAGCGGTTAGGCTGTTAAAATAGCCTCTCTGGCATGATCTCTCTTTGCATCTCAGTTGGATGTGATAGAAATAACTTTTGATTTAGATCAAGCTTAGCTAATCAATTAGTTTGAATACGGGGAATAGTCGCTTATCTGAAGTCCAACTTGAATACAGGCCTGCCCTATTTGCCTGACTAAAGGAAAGGACTTGGCCTTTGGCTGTGGGCATATGGTAAGTTGCACCTCAAGCATTGCTTCTTTGTTTAATTCTTTTCCTAATGATGCTGAATGAAATTGCTTGACTCTAGACTTGCAGAGATTGTGGATCGAGAGTGTCTAATTGTCCCATATGCCGCCAGCCAATCACCAATCGTCTCAGGCTGTATACCTGATCAGTTCGAGGTTGGATTTGTACCCTAACCTGTACATTGGAGGTTTCTCTTGCTTTCCCTCTCTTCTGGGTTGTAAATATGTGTGCATCGTGGTGTTGAGGCAAGGTGATCCCTGGACGGGTGGAAAAATTCCAGGATAACTTGAAGACTGGTAATTTAGGTGTAATTCTGCAGACTGAATTCGCAATCAATAAAAAAAAAAAAAGAAAAAAAAAGAGTTGGTACAAAAAGCTACGCCACGGAAGTGAATAATTTGAATCCTTTTCTTTTGTGGGGTGATTTGTTGAGTGGTGAGCAAACGCCATCTGATTGGAATTTTAGTAAATGATTTTTCGTTGGAAATGGGCTGCTTTGTACTAAATTATAACTTATCTTAAAGTGGATTGTACAACGCCAAAGAATAGAAGAAAAAAATATTAAATATTAAATAAATGATCTTGCATTTTTACATTCGAGAGTGTTAAGTGGGATAAACAAAATAATAATAACATAAATTAATTATTATGGAATTTTAAGGTAAGCAGTAATGTTAACAAAACACAAAATGCTTAAAACGGAGAGCTGTGTTATGGCAACCTTATATTATTCTTCACCTTAATATCCCTTAAAAATTCAAGCATTTCATGTTCCAGATCACCAGCGCAATGGAAAATTAGCATTGTCGACGTACTGTACGGGCCCAGATGCAAAACAGCCATGCTAACGCTACCGGAGTGAATTCTGAGCAATGACAAGTAGTCAAGGTGACCGCAGCGGAGTATCAAAAGCCAAAAATATATACAGAAGCGTAATTGCAAGGATGCAGCCGCGAAGTGAGCAAATGTTGATTGTGCAAAGTAGCAGAGCACATCTCTTCTTAAAAATGGCGTTTCAAGACGAGGATCTCACACTGTAGAGCCCCAATACATGCAGTCCTGTCCCCATTTTTGTAGGGAGAGAGAGAGAGAGAGAGAGAGAGAGAGAGATTGTGTTTTTTACAACTCAAACCTGTCATCTTCAAATGACGATTGAACAACCTCACTACCCAAGATCTCTTTCTTCTTGAGGCCTCTTGAATTAGCCCAGCAGAAAGGCAAAATCTTTGGAGCTAAACTGGAATGCAACTAAGATGCCAGAGTTTTGCCCCTTGTTTATATATACATTCCTCAAAACTGTAAACGAAAGAAACAGCTGGAAGTATCAGTGACAAATAATTCACAGCCTGCATTTTGCACACCAAGAAAAGAAGGGACCTGTTAAACCCTTTAATGGTTCACCCAAAAAAACACCAAAAAAACAAACCAACACAGCTGCATTTTGCACAAATAGATATATATGTGTGTAGGTAGGTAGGTAGGTAGGTGGGGGTAGGGATGTGTGTGTGTGTGCATGGATAAAGAAAAGCCCATGACAGAACTTCCATCCATTACTCAATCAATATTCTGGGTGCCACAATATATAAAAAGTTGAAAAAAAAAAAAAACTGTTGTTGAGCCATTGGTTTTTTGTTGTGTGGGGGTGGGTGGGGGGGGGGGCAGCAGCCAAGTAAGTCTACTTGGGATCCTCCTTTTCAGCCTTGTTGTGGCGCTCGTCGGCTTCAGCATCGATCTGATTTGGATTTGGAATGGGCTGGATTCTCGCATATGGCTTCCTGGTCAATGTTTCTCCTCTAAGCGCAGCCACGTATCGGTCATTTGTGTCCTCCTTCCGTTGCAACTCACCGAGGTATTCGGCCAGTCTTTCTCGATTAACTTTACTCATCATCTGAATCAAGAGACCGCAAGCAAGCAAGCAAGCAAGCAAGGGAAAAAATTTTGGTGAAGATTCATTTGATGGAGAGGAATCTTCAAAATAACAAATAGGGTTGGTGCTCCGCACTTTAGCATTTGAAAGGTCAAAACGCGCATTGTCTCGCCTGTTTTGACGGCAAAATCATTCGCGCATTTGACAGACTTTGAGCTATCATATCAATAATCAGCCCGTCCCGTGCTTAGAACTATTTCCAATCCCATTCTATTAGTATTTAGATTTAGATTTGGCAATCCTCTTCTTACATTGATTTGATCATGAACTAGAATGCACCACCACCACCACCACCACCACCAACAACAACCATGATATGAATAAGAATAACCCCGTCTTTGTTTCTTTTTTTTTTTGGTCCATTAATTAATTAAAACAAAAAAATTAGGGAAGGTGGGGGGGGGGATTGGGGGTGGACGAGAGAAATCCAAGGGAGATCAGAAAAAGTAAAAAGTAGAAAATTAAAGAACCGATTGATTAAATTAATGGTAAAGAGAGAAGAAGAAGAAGAAGAAGAAGAAAAAGAAGAAGAGGATTGGATTTGGAAGGAGATGGATAGACATACGGCGGACTCGGGGCGGGAGGTCTGGCGGAGGCGGGCCTCCAGCTCGGGGTTGCGGGAATTGGTCAGCTGCATAACGCAGTAGCCTATGACACCCGGAACGACGCCGCAGACGGTGGCGAATGCCAAGAAGAAAGGCTTAGAGTCCCTCGTCTTCCTCACTATCCACCTCCATGTCTCGCTCTTCTCCCACAGAATCGACATCTCTCTCTACAGCTCTCTCTCCACTCTCCTTAAAAAAAAAAAAAAAAGAAATTTAATTTTATTGAACAGAAAGAGATAATTTATAAATAAAATAAAATGGGAATGTTGACTTGACCGAGTTTTACTAATAATGTGTGGGCTGGGGCTTCTCAGCTTTCGCATTTTCATCATGGGTTTCGATTTGGATTTGAGTTTAGCAAGATGAAATTGCTCAACTTGAGGAGGAGGAGGAGGAGGAGCAGCAGCAGCCAAAGAGCCCAATAACCGAAAAATACAATAGAATCGGCCCCAGCCCGGCGGCTGGTCAAGGCTGTGAGTGAAGGAAGGTTGACCAGCCTGTGACAGGAGAGGGGCCACTCGAAGTGTGCGTTTATATATATATATATATATATATATATAGTTACACGAATCAAACCCCATAATAATGATAATTACGTTAGCTCCATCGTATTGTATGAAATATGATATCAAACCTAATCTATTATTTTATATTATGAAATCGTGTCTTATGTATCAAAATGCACCTCGAGGATTTTAGAGCCCCTTGAGAGGTCAGAATTTCTGGGATCAGCTCAGCATATTTCCATTCCCCAATTCCCTACCCCCATCACCAACTACCCTAATAATTTTAAAAAGAATTTTATCTTTTTCCCTCCCATCGAGGTGCTTTTTTAGCCAAATTTGAAGCTGGAAGGGCCTCCCTATCGGCCTCTGCTGTTTATTGTGATATATCAGCCTCTTTTTCACGCATGCATGGAGCTTAACAATTTCATATATATATATATATATATATATATATATATATAGACTGTGAAGGTTAATAACACAGAATAGAATAGGAGCAACAAATTAGTTTGCAGTTGGCATAGTTTGGTCGGACCATGTTTTGCACAGTGACTACACTGCTCCTTAAACGACATTGAACTGACTAGATGGTAGAATATCCAACAACCCCAGTACTCCTTAATTTGGTGATCAATTATTCTGTCTTTCATTCCTATAAATTCTCTAAATATATTTCCAAGGAAATGGCCCCTTCCAAATCCCAGTTGCAAGCTTGGTCCACTCCAGCAGGCTGCCAAAAGTGACATTCTTGGGGCGCTCATAACTGGAAAAAAGAAAAAAAAAACCCATAAAAAGAATAAAAACAACCCCCAAAAAAAAAATTTGAGGATGAGGTCACTGTGACGCTCAAATAGAACAAAAGGCAGCGCAGGATCGAAGGCATTGAAACGGCCTGAATACACACTCTCCTCTCAGAAGGCCCATTAAATACACATGATATATGTAATGGCGAGGAATCTGAACATTTGTCTTTTGTGTGCACAAAATGAAATGGCATCTTCAAATAGAGCCGACATTTGGGAATCTTTTTGCATTTGCATGCCTCTTTATTCTTTTCATTTTTGGCCGGTAATATTTTATACACTTATATTTATACAGGGGACCGAATTTTTATCTATAGGGGGCAGACCCTTTGTTTTATAAGGGCTCCCATTTTATTATTTTTTTTCTTTTTCTTTTAACAACAGAATGGAGCCAGGCTGGGGACCTATGGCCCCCAACATTTGTTCATATTTATATTATGCCATCCCTACCCTGCCACCCTCTATTATTATATGGCCTTTGATCGTCTTTGGCTTGCTTTACGTTCCCACCATAGATATGAGGTCGTGTGAAAGGTTGCATGGCTTTACAACTCCATTTAGCATGCATATATTTAAACCACTTCGCTCCCTTCCTCCACCCTCCCTCACTCTCTCACATCAGTCTCAATTATATTAAATTCTAAAATAAGTAAGTTGAAAAAAACAGAGAATGAATCAAACCCATGTGGGATATGGCAGGGAATATATATGTAAGGAAATGTAACTGTATGCGTGTATATCTTTATGTAGGTGCTGTTTCTAGTTGGCAGTTGAATCGAAGTTTGCTTTTCCATGGCAGCGTATGCAATTTACAGTCTAAGATTACTGCAAGTTGGAAAAAAGGAAAAAGGAATGGGGCTTGGAATCTCTTCTTTCAAGATTGCACAATCAAAAGCTCCTCTCCTTCATCCATAATTCACATTGCATGCTCTGATAATTTTGAGTTAGAAGAAAGATATTGCCCACTTTAAGATAAAATATATAATTTTTTTATATTAAATTAAAACTTTAATAAAATAAATTTATAAAATAACATTGGAGTCTTTTATACCTAAGAAGTTATGATTTCAAATCAAGTGAACATTGTATCGACTTAGCCAAACCTCAATTTGAAGGGGCATGCAAATCCATATTGTTTTAGTAAGTATTGTCCATTTTCTGTTGTCAACTTGATTGATTTTGCAAGGTGAATGTGGGGGAGAGAGAGAGAAGAGAGAGGCAAAACAGTCAAAGGATTTTGGGTCGGTAATCATTAAAGTAGTTAAGCTGTCTTTACACATATGAAAAATGATATTTTAAGGAAAGGAATTAAAGTTGGTGGCATGGATGGAACTAAATAGAAACAGAAGGAAACAGCAAAGAAAAAGTAGTTTTGGATGGGGAGGAAATTAAAGGAGGAAAGGGTAAAAAAAAAAAAAAGCAAAAGCAGAGGACAGCGTGAAGTTGTGCCACTGCCTGCCAGGTCGATTTGTCCAGATAATGCCAATGGGGCCCTCCCTCGTCAACTTCAAGTCATCGACTGTACTGTTGAAAGATAAAAGTGTTATTTTTTTCCCCCCTCCGATTTAAAAGAACGCGCCAAAGAGTGATCTCATCGTGGACTTCACTTCGTTTTGTAGAATTCCAGGGCTGACGCCTGACCTAACAGCCATGTTTCTGGAGAAACAAATTAGATTTCAATGGCACACAAATGTGGACCAAACACAGAAAAAAAAAAACAAAAAAATCTACCAAATTCTGCTTCTCTTATCTATAACCGGGGGCAAAAACAAAAAAGAGAAAGATATGGTAAGATTGCACAAAAATGGGACCATGTTTGCCTTGCTATAGGAGGATTTGATGATCATGTGTGCGTATATGTATATCATCGATTTAGCAATTCCAGTTAGATAATCATATATCATCGGCTTTAAAGATTTCTTTCTTTTTTTTTTTCTTCTTCTTGTTCTTCTTTTTTGACTTCAGGTAATTATAATTGATCATGAATTCTGCGAAGGACGACGACATAGTGACTGAGGACTCAAAACTTCTAAATTTAAAGTATCAAGTTCAAACCCATATGAGAACACGCGTGCGCACGCACACTCGCACACACACACACACAAACACAAATAAATGCTTGCTGTGAAGGATTAACAAAGGAACTAATGGATCCAGTTAGTTACTCCTTTCCTGCGTTATACCTGGAAGGTGGAACCTCATAGTGCGGGAAGACTAAAATTTTGTGAAGGGATTATTATTAGGGTGGGTGACTGGCTCTCGAATTTTGCTTTTCCCATGCCACTAGGAAGGCACGCCTTTCATCGACCCCCAGCTGGGATGCAGCGATGGCTGGATCACAATGTGGTGGGGGTCAATTCGTTCAGACGCGCGAGTTATTGAGTAGTGTAGTCTCTTCGTTTATCTTTGCTTTGGGTTTAAAGCCCTATACCTCATACCCCCCCTAAATAAAAAAAAAGAAAGAAAGAAAGAAAGAGCTGTACGGATATATTACCTGGCCTAGGCCTCGGCCTCTGCTGAGCTACAATGTAGGTCAGTCCTTGTTTACAGTACTTGGCACGCTTGTTTCTGATCAGAATCATATATAATTATAATGTGGGAACATTCTGTTAATTTCTTGAATTATGAGGTGTTAATCAGGTTGCCTTTGTATGTATCACATGATCAACCATTCAATCTGTAGATGATCGCCAAGATTCTCTATGCTACGTGCAAACTTAGTCCTAATGCACACAAGGCAGGGCTGGAATAGGCCAATCCTTTCGCCATCTAGCTCGTCCCTTGTCATGAATATGCTTAGAGTGCAGCGGTGGAATTGCAATCCACTGCAAAGACATGATCTTCGATATGCCCCTACGTCATCAATTGATCATACTCTTCACTATGTAGTAAACTATATGCGATATGCGTGCCCTAAGTTCAAATTTTCAGGGTCAAGTCATGTATTAAGGTAATTTTCTGTCAATGTTTGAGCATTGATATGATTAATTCTCGTTTTGATTGGATTAAAGAAGTAACCGAGGTGGTATGCCTAGTTAGTAGGAACACTCCCAAAGATATTGAAATCATATGCAATGTATTATACATTATGATTAAATATAACACCAAATTAAGATAGCGCAGAGTCTTGTTGGGGGAGGGGGGAGGGTGTGGACGGTTTATGGCCCACGCAGCCTTTTGATGGGGACTGTGTTTTTTGTTAGTTTGTGGGCAGACAAAAGCAGAGAAGCTTCTTATCCTCTATGTTGGTTTTCACACCAAGCCTTACACATAGAATCTCCAAAAGCCAAAGCACCAAAATATCTTATTGTTGTTTGTTAATCAATTAGTAATCTCCCTGCTTATTGTGAACAAACATGTACTCATACAGTCCTGACGACTATTTAATTAGTATCAGTGATTGATTGATTAATTAAGTGAATAATGGCAACAATATTTAATACTTTTTGGAAGGGCCACCATAACAGTGGCCTATATAGTTTAATGTCCTACAAGCCAGTTTAGAAGCATCTCCTGTTCTTCTTTCAAGTTCCTCCATTTTCCATCCTCTCTCTCTCTCTCTCTCTCTCGATCAGCAAGTGTTGTATATTATCTGTAGACTATTGGTGTGAATGGCACCCATGAGTCTTCCCCCGGGATTTAGGTTTCACCCAACAGACGAAGAGTTGGTTGCTTACTATCTTGATAGAAAAATAAATGGCCGCACGATTGAGCTTGAAATCATCCCAGAGGTTGATCTCTACAAGTGCGAGCCATGGGACTTACCAGGTACACACACACACACATATTTTTACGTACATACATATATGAATAAATTTCCATTAGTATATTTAACTATCTAGCTAAACATGGTAAATTTGGTGGTTAAATCTTATAAAATAATTAATATCTTGATCATTCATATATTGCGGAGTGGACAGACAAGTCATTCCTGCCAGGAAAAGATATGGAATGGTACTTCTACAGCCCAAGGGATAAGAAGTACCCAAATGGGTCAAGAACCAACAGGGCAACGAGAGATGGGTACTGGAAAGCCACAGGAAAAGATAGAGCCGTGCACTCACAGAAGCGCCCGGTCGGCATGAAGAAGACATTGGTGTATTATAGAGGCAGAGCTCCCCATGGCATCAGAACCAATTGGGTCATGCATGAGTATCGCTTGGTTGACACTTCACTGCCCGCCGTTGCCCTTCCGTCATCTTCAACTTTAAATTTAAAGGTAATGCAATATTGCTACAACTTGTTGCTAGACGTAACTAGCCTGTGTATCACACAAGACTCTTTTATTGAGATCTAAGAAAGAGTCAGATATATACACAGTAAATTAGATTGGTAGAGGCGTAGGGAATTGAGAAACAATAATGAATGTACGGCGTGTGGGGTAGAAAAGATAGCAGGCGATGTGCCATCGATTGTCATCATAAATTGGAGCACTCATCGAAAGATGATGGCTTCTATGAAACGTTGAAATTAAGGGGAAATTGAGATGGGTTCCTTGAGGGTTTTCTATTTTGATACATATCCTTTCGCTTGGATAAGGAGAAATATTATTAAGATTGTGTTTTAATAACAACTACATGGGACAGTTCTTTAGGACTTCTTAAATATTGAATGTATTGCTTGACATATGGAGACAATTCTTAATGGTTTCCTAGCGTACATTGTTATTAAGCATTTAGAATCCAGGGTAAGACACGTAGAAGGCAGACAAGTGAAGATGTATGCAACTTTCCCTTTACGTTAGATGCACCATACATATAGACTGCAGAACAGATCCCATCACATGTAATCATTGTTGATGCCTTCACCTGTATTTACATTCATTATCATTACTGTATCTTCCTTTTCTCGTTGCAATCTTTTCTTCAGTAAAGAACAGCTCACCACAGAAAAGAATGATCATGAAAGAGTGCTCTTTGTTTCAACACTTTAGGTGCATTTGTCACCGGCTGGACTTTATATATATCTATGTTTCTTTCTATTAATCCTCTTTCCAACATTACTTTTAATTGTTGATCTTTGTTTACTGTTATGCTACTCAACAAAATTAGTTAATTATCATAGCTAATCGATCGATATGTTCAATGATAATGTAGGATTCCTATGCATTATGCCGTGTTTTCAAGAAAACAACGCAAATTCCCAAATCAAAAGGATTGGAAAAAGTTGGCAATTCAGAGAAGGAGGAGACAGACGGAATGTGCATCTCGGAGGGACAATTACTAGGAGTTGGAGATGAGAAAAGTGGAATTGATGATCACCAGTATTATTGTCGTAAAAAAGGAAGATCATCATCATCATCAGAGAACTTGAGCAAAAATAATTATTATTCCAAGTTTGTTTCCGATACATCTTCCTCAGATGTCACTCAAGGAAGTGGAAGCAACCCTGGTGATGTTCATGAAAATATTGCCATGGCGGACGAACATTTGCAAGCGCCGTTTTCCTCATCAGATGAAGCTGTTAGTACTTCGGCTAATTACACTTACCCCATGGGTGTGGACTTATCTTCCAATCTAATGCAGGTGCGCAAATTAATTTGTTTATGTTTCAGCTTATTTTACAAGCTGCTTATATACCAATCCAAATTAAGAAAATTACATCTGACTACTCCTGAGACTCGGCTGACCCTCGTCCCACTAATCCTCATGCATTGGCAACGCCGGTTGATGGTAATTAAACTAGACTACTAGTAGGCCACTATTTCCTGGGTCCAAGTGTACTTGCAAGATTCAAAAAACCAATAACGACTATCTTCTCTATTTGAATCATCTTAATGGGCATGATATGATTGTCTCTTTTTCCAAAAAAGGCTGCATTTCAAGAAACATTCTGCTTTATTGCTAAAGCAACTGACCAAAGCCTCCTTATTGAATTATTTCATATTACCGTACATATGCATGCCAATTTTCTACTTGGGCAGGGCAGGCACCATGGCTGTCTGTTCGCACTTCTCAGATTGAGAAATGATCAAGGTGCAGTCCTTAGGCCAAATATATGGGGTTCGATGTGGCCCACAATTAAAACAAGCCCTTTGATCATTAGGTCTGTCTTTTGATCCCAAAGCAAACAAAAGTTAGTAGCAATTGTCTCCCATCTGTCTTTCTCCCTCCCTCCCCCACCCTTCTTTCTAATTAAAGCTTTCCTTACAATAAAATCTCTTGGACTGACTCAAACTGGCTTTTTTATTTCCCTTTTCTTTTTCACTCCTTCCCATAACTTCTTTTTGACTGACTCAAACATCATTTGAAAATTCAATTATCTTTCTTCCTGATTTTCCTCAATGGGTCTACCATAGGGGCCTCAAGCAAATCATATCCACCATATTTTTTCCAATGATATATTCTCTCTGCTAATTTCAAGACATATTTTGAGTTGTATCAACTTTAAGTCAAATTAAAACACACACACGAAGTTAGTTACTCCTTGATCTATGCGTATTGCTTGGAGATATAATATATATATATATATATATATATATGTATGTATATGTATGTATGTATATTTGAGCTATTGAGCTATAATTTAATAATTTGTTAGGTGTTAACTTGTGAGAATTGAATTGATATTGCAGGACATGGAGATGGCAAGCTACTCATCAAGCATGCATTATCAAGGGCCTTACCCACCCTTGGAACTAGAAGACTTCCCACAGATAAACATAACGGCTGACACACCCCCATCAAAGCATGACATGTCGTATAACATCGATTGCATGAACGGAACATTGGAAGACATTTTCGCTTTGTGTTCTTCCCAAGACAGTTCCATGATTGCTCTCTCGATGCAAGACTAGAAGAAGTGCTCAAACTCAACACACTAACAAAACATGACTTCCCCCAAGTGAAGAACGATTATATTTATGCACTCTGTTTTTTCTGCCTTCTTTTATTATCTTTTGTTTTCTTCAACACATTTGTCTTCATTGCATTGTTTGAGTTGCTTTGACATAAATTAAGGTAGGCATTAGGATTATTGGGTTGGGATAATAATAACCACAAGTGGGGTTTATTTTGCCACCCACAAAAAGAAGATAGTGCCATATATGCATACAATATGCTCTCCATTGTTACGCACTTAA
The DNA here is from genome assembly GCA_021533255.1 of Ceriops tagal. NCBI lineage: Eukaryota > Viridiplantae > Streptophyta > Magnoliopsida > Malpighiales > Rhizophoraceae > Ceriops > Ceriops tagal. Next base: position 144,596 of record CM038600.1, on the reverse strand, counting down.
TGATTAGTGATGGGTCAAGGTGTATCCATCGTTTTCTTTTTCCATTTTTAACTTATTTTGATATATTTTAACTTCCTAATTTCTTTTTATGTTGTCGTACAATTGGTGGGAATGCTATGCTATACATACAAGAATTTTGATTGCATTTGGATGGGCATTTTCTCATTGTATTTCGTCGATCTCTTAATTTGCTTATGGATTCATCAACTTTCAGTCTCTTTTCTTTCTTTATTTCTTTCTTTTTTACAAAAAAAAAAAAAAAAGTGAAATAAATTGGGCGAACCTTATGAATAGGTTAGAAATCAGCAAATTAAAGTTGCAAGCTCAAGTTTCAGTTTCTTTTCTTATCTCTTTTGTTAGATTTCAGTTTCAAGTTCTTTCTACATACAGCAAATGCAATTTAACTTTTCCAAATAAAAACATTTTTTTATTGATAAGTTAAATACCTTATTGAATAATAACAACAATAAAAAAAGTCTTCATGCATCAAATGAATATCTATGTAAATAAATCCTTCACAACCAACAAATGGGAACTTCTTATGTGATCATTATATGAGGAAATTTGTTGATTTTAAGCCATATTTATCTCTACACACAATATATTCGAGTTTGGCATTGTAAGTATTAGAATTTTAAATAAAGTTTGCCAAAATAAACAAACCACTACGGGGAAAAAAATAATAATAATAAAACAAAAAAGAAACCAGACCGCCGGCTTTGGCAGATAATCCTACTGCTGGTGGCGGCCATTAACAATTTTCGTAACACAGAATTTAAAAACAATGATTTTTATGGCAAGTATTTTCAGCCGTTAGACAAATAAGTACATTCTACAATTAATTCGATTCTGACTAATTTATCAACTGGTTACCCTTTAGAGTAGACCAATAGTGATTCTTTAAGAGACATCATTATTTAAATAATAATTTTTTTAATGTAAAATATTAGATCAAAATATTATTGAGTGACTTTTAATTTGAGTACACAATGACCATAACTAGTTTTATTATTAGGATACCGTTTATTATTATTATTTTCTTTTTTTTTTTCCTAACATCCCAACCAAAAAAAAAAAAAAAAAAAACAAACCCTTTATCGGCTATCACGGTGTCTCTCGTAACTTTTGAGCTGGGCAGAACCATAACTTCATTGAAGTAATTGGGCCAACTCTGGCCCCCTTGACTAGTTGCTACCTGTGGCCGAATCATAGTGCTGTGACCCAAAGCCTAATTTCAATTTTCCTCAATTCGCAAGCCGAAGCAAAGCATGTTTAAAACGCCAATCCAAGTCACCTTTAGTTTCAATACCATAAATCCAATTTTGTCTAACTAATCGAAACCATTGCCCATTTTTTTCTTAAAATAATAATGGATTTTATCCCTGGAATTTTCAATGTGAAATTAAATTTTCACGTGAAACATAAACATCCCATGGGAGGGCACAAAAAATTATTTTTTCACGTATAATGTGATATAACTCCATTTATATGCATCCTACAACTTAATTTTCTATGGAAAAACTCCAATTAATTACTTATTAATGGTCTTTTATTCTTGGTAGAATCGAAACTGAAAATTTTATTTTAAACGTTCAAATTCTTAATTTCGCTTAAATAAGATTAACTAGTAAAAAGTAACGATCTTCAAATCATTAACATAATCATCTCCAAACTTTTGATTTGTCACTATAATTGGTAGACGCCATCCGTCCAAACAATGTTATAATCTAGATAAACTACTCTGATGTAAATAGCAACAATCAAGTCTTAATCATAGCCTGAAGTTAAGCAATGCAAAATATTGACTAATTTTGGTGATCACATTTTCTCTTTTTCACTTCAATACAAATTAAAATGTGTTAATCAAAAGAATCATCACACTTACCTTTTACACTTGGAATAAACTGTTGGCTACCAATAAAGCATTCTGTAGATGTATTTTTGGAAAAAAGAATTAGCTATGATCTATACACAACTTCACATGGAAGAAGGCTTAAAAGTTCCATGCAATGTCATCCATAGAAGTGAAACCATATTGGTATATCGAACTAGACAATAAAGAGGAGTCCACAAGTTCAAGATCAAAGCTTGAGCTATCAAACGAAGCATCCATGTTTTCCTGCTTATGACCACCTTTAGCTTGATCCACTGTGATTAACGTATTGATGATCTGTGTGTCCTTGGGCTCAATTTCTTGATCCTGCGATTGCATACCTTCAAGTCTTGTTGCTTCTTCAAAGTTTTTGACAACATGGGATGATTGAGCGACGGCATTATTGTTGTTACATGGAAAGCTATTTTCATCTGAATAGTTGAAGGCGAAACTATTTGGATTCACAGCAGAGATAGACGTGTTTTGAATGGATGAAAAACAAGGTAAAATGGTAGAATCCTGGGAATTATGAACATCAACAGTCCAATTCACATCAGGGTTTTGATGTCCACAAGCACTTGATGTGGGCATGGACATTGTCTGAAGCAATGAAGGTTGAGTGCCATCAACAAGAGAAGGAACAGCTGGCAGGGTTAGTATAGGTGGTTTTGTTTCAGTGGAATGAGCATCTTTTAATATTTGTGAATTCACATTCGTAATTGAAAATGGTAGTTCAGATTGTGTTACACTAAGATTGGATGAGATCTTATGATAATTGGCAGCTCTTTGATGAGAAGGTATCATGTTGTGAGTTTTTGGGTCCAAGCCTTGTGAAATAAGCTTTTTCTTTATGCATGAGTTCCAGAAATTCTTCACCTCATTGTCTGTCCTTCCAGGGAGGTGCTTTGCTATCTGAGCCCATCTGTGAACATGTATAAAAGACATCAAAATCTGAGCCACTCAGCTTGTAAAATTATCTCGGTTTCATCCTAGTTATCTTGGTTTTGTTTTTATGCACTGTTTTCACAACTCAAACATATAAACTCTAGGTTATCATGAAATAATCTGACCGTTAGCCCTTAGCCTTTCGAAGTGATGAAGCAAAATAATAGTTTCGCATTTAAATTGGTTATAATTATTAGGGTTTACTTTATTTTAATGCTCATTTATTTCTTGGGAGTGAGAGTGAAACTTGCCTGTTGCCCAAAATCCTATGAACATCAATGATGATCTGCTCTTCTTCTGCAGAGAAGGAACCCCTCCTGACGTCTGGTCTCAAGTAGTTTATCCATCTCAATCGACAACTCTTACCACATCTCTGCAAGCCTGCAATTTCATCAAAATAGATGCATCAAGACACTCTCAGACAAAATTAAGATTGTTTCATTTCATTATGTATAAATGGGTATACCGGCTGACTTAGGGACAGAACTCCAGCTTCCATGGCCATGGGCTGTGATGTAGTTCACAAGCTTCTCATCTTCTTCTGGAGACCATAAACCTCTCCTGACTTTCTGTTTACTGCAGCACTTGTGGCCCATCTCAATCCTGAAGCCCCAAGCCAAACCTCTTCTCCTGTTTCCGAAAATTAACTTTAGAGCATCATAGATGCTTATGACAAATCTCACTTCTTCAATCCACACTTGTTTCACTCTCTTGAAAAATTCAACTTCAAATTAGCACCATAGCATATACAACATCTCTCTGATCTTACATATGAGAAGTTTGTATCCTAGGTTTAGGTTGGGGTAGAGGGAGACAGTAGGGTGACTAACTTCGGCCATAACTTTCCTAGAAATATGGGCCAATTGGCGTATATATATAACATTAACTAGGGCGTTATGTTGGTAACTTTTTGTCTGATTTCTCAAGGTGGTTTGATACTTCAATTAATGCATTGCAATTTCAAACACTTCTAGCTGTGAGTCAAGGTCCCACCAAAGCTTCAAGGAGTAAACAAAACTTGGTTGTGCAAAATTGAGGTTGAGTACAAAAGGGGTTATCATCAGTGATTATCCTTCATGCATGTATGAAGCCGCAAGAAGCCTCCTTTACTTGATAATAAAACCAAAATTGAAGTATGCAATACAAAAAGTTTCCTTGTGTTCTGTTAATCATACACATCCAATTGATTCAGGCAATGAGGGTCTTACTGCACATTCCAAAGCATCAACCCATAATCAAAAGCACAAGTCCAATTGTACAAATGTTGGTCATTGTTGAAAAAACATTTCGATATGGGAAATGTGCTGGAATCTTAAACTTGAGGTGCACTCATGCTGACGAAGGACCACTAGGGACTAATTGAGTGCTTGGTATGATTATTCACTGTTTATTCGTTCCATCCCAAAAAATACACAAAAATATGTTAATTAATTAAAGAAGAAAGCTCATATTTCCCCTTCAAAAGAAGTTAAAAAAAAAAAAAGAGAAAGAAAGAAAGAAAGAAAAAAAATTTTTGCCAACTTAATCATAGCATCAAAAAGTGCAAATTGTCACAGAAGACATATAGGCCTCAGGACACGTTAGGAAAATATGATTACATTGTTTGGAGCAAGAAATGATTGTGTTGCCACTAGAGGAGAGTACAATAGTTAGTAATGGTTTTGTAATAACTTTTTCAAAGATTATAAAAACTATTTCTATGCTTTCCCTTAACCCCCATTAGAGCAAATGAAAGTTGTTTCTTCACTCCACTGTTACGTGGGGAACTGAAATCTTATTAAAGGTGCCAAGAAAACTCCCAATGGTGGAATGCTCCTTGTTTTTGTATTTTTCTTCCTTAATTCCCACTTTCTTTAATCATTTCTGGACCGAATAATTGTAATAATAATCAAGATGATGATGATGATGATGATGATGATGATGATGATGATGATGATGAAAATGATGAGGTTGATGATGATAGAAATGCATGATTCTATTATGACAAAAATTTCAGGTTTTGTATTGGCATCTGGATGCTTTCCATTAATAGTACCAATTCGGGAAAAAGTTGCCTCTTTCACTAATATATCCCAATGATGGTAATACCTCACGCGTGATGAATAAAGGCGGGAAAAAAAAAATAAAAAAAAAAACTCATAGATGCGGAAATTTGTGACCCAAAATTTGCGATTCATCATGTCATGTCAGCACTTCATAGCCTTTGTATTTACATTTTAACTTTGGAGGGTCGGGTTGTGTTAATATTGTGTGCCTTGCGTTTCCTGCCTAGCGTTAGAAGTAGTACAGGACGGAGGGAGGTCATCCACAAAATGAGAAAGACAGAGAGAAGCTCCAATAACTGCATTGGTTATGTCAAGAAAGAAGAAAAAGAAAGTAATATAGACTGAAGAAGAAGAAGAAGAAGATGAGGAGGAGGGGGTCCTGAGGAATTTTAGTTGTGTGCGTATGTGTGTGTGTGTGTATAAAAATTTCATAGGGATCTATGTTATTTCCGGAGGATGTGGGTTTTCAAGTGAGATGCCTAGAGGTGGGATGCTCACGAGTTTGATTATTATTTTTCGTTTTTTTTTTTTAAAATAAATTATTATTTTTTAAAAAATAAGATAAATAAATAAATGAAAAGAAAAAGAAAAGAGAAAAAGAAAAGAAACACGCAATAATAATATTCAGTCCCCAAGATATCTCAAACCGGAGCATGCCATTAAAAGAGATTTAAATACGATTTGTTTCTTGCTCTGTTAACTAATCTTCACATTGGACGAGAGAGGTAAGCAACTCTTGCTAGCTAAAAGCCTACTCGTTCCTCGTTTACCCAAAAAAAGCAAAAAAAAAAAAAAATTTCCTTTTGGATCACAGCTATAGGAAGAAGAAATTTACTGAATTCTTGACTTTTCAAAGCCTAAACATTCTAGAACGTGACGACGATGTTTTTGGATATCCTTTGACTAACATTCTACGTGGTCCAATATTTTCTGAGCTTATTTAGCTAATCTATCTACCTCCCATTCATCCATTGTCTACTGTAACGTTCTCTTTCAAAATTCATCGAAGAAATTTCCTTGTTTTGTACATTCTCTCTCTCTCTCTCTCTCTCTCTCTCTCTCTCTCTTTTAAAAAAATAAATAATGATAATAAACCATTAATTCATCCAATTTACTATTTATGAAACTTTTCGAATTTTATCAAATTAGGATACTAAAACGATGAAATTTGAAGCCTTTGAACTTTAATTGCGTTACTCCAGGACGATAAATTGATAATGGTTGGTTGTTATGCTATTCGAAAATATATGAACTGTGTAAAATATGGCTTTTTTTTTTTTTTGTTATATAGATATCATGAGTTTGCATGGCAATTAGATCTCTTACATTGACCCCCCCCCCTGGTGGTCCTTGTCTTATATATATATATATATATATATATATATAAAAGTCTGCAGAGAGGCTGCAATACAGCAGGAGGAGGGCACTAACTACAGCTCAAGGTTTTTCTTCCTCTTATTTTTTTTATTATTATTTTTAAAAAAAAAAAAAAAATTCAAATTTATGACGTCTAAGAAACTTTACTTTAGATTTGTTGATTGATCATGGTGTCAATTGTATGTGAAGCTAGACATATTTTGATTAATATTGAGTCCCAATTGCCACCTTATTCCACCAATGAGTGTTTGTTGGCGTAAGATGCCAAATGTTTTATTTTATTATTATTTTTTATCCGTTAGAAGATCTGTTTGGGTCATGGGTTAATCAAATAGAGTGGGACATCGACAAATCCCAAGTTCTGAAAGTTTCTTTTATTATGATTAAGAAGAGGCTATGCAGAATGGACTGCTTGTTAATGATAGCAAGTAATTAGCTGAAGTGATTAATTGACTTTTTTTTTTCTTTTTTGTTGTAAAGAACTTGGTTACTTTTTTTATCAGCTTCACTAAAACTACTGGTTTGGTTAATCGTTGTTTGGCGGTTTACACATCCAAAGGTCGCCTGGCTTTCGTGTTTTTGATAATTGCCAACTTTGTCAAGTAACATCCCGTGGCACTCAGCGAGATTTTGCTGTTTTTTTTTTTTTTTTCTTCTCCCCCCCCACCCCCTAACTTTTGACTACATCTCCTAGTCATCTTTCCTTTAATTTCTTTTTGTATTGTGTATTATAATCAAAATCTCTCTTGTAGTTGTTTAGCCTGAACACTTTGCCAATTACGTATGATTCGAGGCGAAAGAAACTTGAAAGCAAAAATTATTTCTGATAAATCCGTCGGAGAAACAGGACATGCAAATCCAAAAACACCATTTCGTGAAGCCCAACCGTTTTTATTCTCAGAATTGTGGTCGGTGATATCACCAATTTAGCTCCGACGCATCCCTATTTTTATTTTCAACTGTTCGATCTGTTTAGAGTGAAATCGAAAGAGTATTCTTCTTCTTCTTCTTCTTCTTCCCTTCTTTTCTTTTCTCACGTATTAATTGATTTATGGGCCAAAAATAAGAGTCTTTCAATAATTAATTTTGTTCAATAATAGCTTGGCAAAATTAAACAATAATTAGTACGGTGGACGATCAACCACGCTTCAACTTCAAACCTCGATCTAATCAACAGAGTGTACTGTGCAATGGTTGCACATTCATCTTCCAATAACTTTTGTGAAGTTTGAATAACAGTGATTGATAATGATATATCGATGGCCCTTCCCCATTTTTCTCTCCCCCCACTCCCCCCAAAATCTATGTAAAAGAAAAGAAAAGAAGGTAACAGTGGATTTGGAATGGCGATTAGGATTAATTATAAAAAGTCCATTATTATGCTGCTAGGCCGAATAATTCCATGGCTCTCAGGCCACCGGCTTGTCGAAGTAAGTTTCGTTATTGGTCGAGTCCCTGTGGGTTTCCCTTGTTCAGGTAAATGTCGGCTGGGCATTTATGGATCCAAACGAGTTGGCCCACTTGCATGAACCTCATACAGTGGTGACAAATGAATGGGCCATAGTGGTGACAAAGGTATTTATGAATTTGAGGTTGAATATGGAGCTGTAATTAAACTTAAATTTTGTGATACATACTATTAAAATTAATATAAAATTTACATTTCTATCCATAGATTGAACACATGATATTCAACTTTTTATGATTCAATAATTATAAATTTAATATTTATTCTTATATTTAGTTATAAATTTTTAATTTATTTATATTTTGATATCCAAAGAGAGTTTTTGAAAAGACCAACAATGAAACAGAACAAAACTCAGCGTGCTCCTCGCACTTGTAGCTTTAACTTGGACGGAGATAAGTGAAGCACCACTTAATCGAACTCTACTTCGTTCTCAACGTTTTTCTAGGGAAGATTATTCGAGCTTCACTTCTTCGTACTTCCGAACAAAGTCTTACATGCTAGTCACCGTTACAGCTAAAAGCAAATGATTCATCCAATGGAGTTTCCATATCGATAAGAGCATCACTTCAAGGTTAACCAACGCCCTGTAGCATATGCAGGCTCATAAACAAGCAATACGCCTTTATATCACTAGTTGAGATGGACGTGATTTTCCATCTTTCTTCACAACATCTCCTGCCAAAAACAATGAAATTTAGTATAGCAGAGATGATCCTCCAAGTCAAATACAATACATATGGATATGTAATATAATCCCCATCCATTCAGTTATATGGTATGATTAACCCGGTCAAGACAAGTAATAGAGACTAAATCAGCAAGCAACAAAAACAAGACGTTCCCCCTCCTTTTTATCCCCATCACTTGCTATTGTACCCAATTGTCAATAACCTCCCTTCCCCCCCCCCCCCGACCAAACACTCGAATACTAACCAATCTAGCAAAATTCTACAGAGGAGAGCATTTCAAAACCATGCAATAATGTCTAGGCTCCTAATCACTAGGGTGCCACCTTAAGGTCGCTGGTATGCTGTTCTAACTTTCCTTTCAACTAAAAAGCACATACAACCCCAAAAATTCTATGACTCCAGTTGCTTTTCCACAAAAATTAAAGTCCACCACTTTTATTACATGACAATCCAAAACCTTTTAAATTTTCCCACATCACATAGACTGCACAACTCGGACTGCAATATGCATATACGTTACTTGAGCCTACACACACACACACACCAAAAAAAAAAAGATCTTAATCACATTTGATGACTAGAAACCAAGAGCTAGGGTGAACAAAGCTGGGTTACCAAATATCCTGGTCTACATCCTCTCTACCAAGCATAATGGCTTCATTGTTTTGATAAGAGTGTAGCCACTGTTTTCAGTTTCACTCCTTGAATATGCATTTCTAACAAGTACCCTATTGGTCAGTCGAGATCTAAGCCAAATCAAGAACAAGCATTTTCCCTTTGGCACACCATCAGTCAAAATTCATTTTGACTTTGTATTCAACAACAATGATTAAATTGACCTTCCAAGAAAATACAAAACCAATTTATGTCCATCACACTTGGTTACATTCCATCCCCTTACAATCTAACATGATTTATTGAGTGATCTAATGTCTTAGTATCAACAGAAATTCAGAATTATAGCAATCTTCAACAAGCATTTTTCACTACAGCACTCTGCAATTAATGGAATCTCAACTGGCATACACACAAGCAGGCACATGGACAGAGAGATAGAGACAGATATTACCGTTTACTAGCGGTGATGGTGACGGTGATGGTCGCTCGCCATAGATGGCCTTCAGTCTAGCAAGAGAAACTGGAGCAGAGTCAGTGGTGGCCTCAGAGAAGAGCTGTTGTTTCCAATCCCACATGGCCACTTTCATGGATTTATTTGATTTAAGCAATGATTCCTTCTTAGCCTCTAAGTCTTCAATGCGCTTACCCTGGTTCATGGATCGTACACATAGAACTACAAAGGATGTTGCAAGGCATACATTTATCACTACATTGTTGTTAGCAGCTTGGGTTGCTGCAGCCACCAGTCTATTGGCAAACTCCATTGTCCAAAACTTTTAACGCTTTGCAAGGCTTGCTTATATCTGCTATGATAGAAAACTACTCGAAACCTGAAAGAAAAGGAGAAATTCCCACCAAGCGAAAGAATTTATAAACCAGATTATTGGAAACCCGAAACAAAAAGAAAAAAAAAAAAACCCTGCCAATAACTAAAGCAATATATGAGTGCATTACTGGCGATTGACGAGTAGGTGCAATTAGAAGCAATAAATGCAATCCTAAACAGCATCATTTGAGATTTTGCATTAGTAAGTCAGTCAAGCAAGCCAGCCAGCCCGTCTTCTCTAAGGTAATTTCTCAGAACAAGGACACACACAGCTTTAACCTTAACCAAACGAGAAACGGTGAACAAATTCCCATCAATACAACAACACAGATAGAGAGAGAGAGAAAGAGAGACCTGAAAACTTGAACCAGAATCGGAGCAAAAGCAAGAATGTGAGTAGCAGGGCTTCCCCTAACCCCTCTCCCCCCGCCCCCACCCCACGAAACAAACAGCCTGCCTAATTGCCAATTTGAAGCAAGCACCGTTGCGCTGGCCGCCGAAGTTAATAAAAGATCGAACCCACCCACCCGCGACTCCTACGGAGATTAGTGAAGAAGGGTTCCCTTTTTCCTTTCCTTTTTTAATTTTCCCTTATTTTTTATTTTTTATCCATACACTTACAGTATTACCCCCCCACCCCACCGCCAACATTCAACGTCTGTACGGTGATATGAGGAGGGTAAAAGGGGCATAAGAAAATGTTGTTCGCGTTTGCAAATAATAAATATACAATATCATTTATTATGGCCACTTTCGTTGTTATTTTACTACTTTGATTTTATTTTTTTTTTCCACCTTTCTTTTCGTATTGAAGCATTCAATTCAAGTAAACATGCTTGCTGTAGAGCACCTCCACCCGCAGCCATTACTAAACGGATTGGCAGTTGAAGGTGGGCATCCCAGCCATGATAGATAAACTTGAACTTCAAAACATAAGGAAAGGGGGCAACCCCCAGAAAGGAAATAAAAAGAAAAGAAAGGGTCATGAACATAGTAGACTGATGAGATGGCCATTTGTGTTAGGGTTACCCTAAAGATAGGAAGCTTGTTATTTCATCACCCCATTCACATCGCAGGGCAATGTAATTCTAACTATGGCAAAGGTATGGCAAAGGTGGCCAGCGCAAGTAAATGCATTGCAAATAGCAATCAACTGGACTTCTTAACAGCAAAGAATTACGGTCACCACCCAAAGGCATGTTCTTCAACCTTATCCCCTTATTCCCTCCACATTACATGAAATTTTTGTGAAAATCTCAAACCAGATTGGCATGCAAAATTCTTTACATTGATTGGTGCTAGTCTGTGTTCTATCATCTTGAAAATCAATCTGGATTGTTGATGAAGCTACAACAAGCCATGCTCATCAGTCTGCGAGTTTGGCATATTTGCATAAAGTATGGTGAAGAAGTGTTCCACTCCTGGCATGCTTTGGATGGCTTTAAGAAACCGATTTTGGCTTGGTTCCTCAAGTAGTGATGGCCCCACCTGTGCAACTCGAGGCACCAGTCTTACTAGCTCAATGCCTGATGCTAAATTGCCTCCGGTGAATTGAGCCTGTATCTCATCCACAAGTGCATTGACCACAACTTGCAAAGAAATCTCTGTAATCCTATAAAACTCAGCACTGCAAAGGTAAGGAGTGGCGAACTGTGAGTTCAAATGAGAGCAACATACCCTATTTTGTGATGTTCACTTTAGTTCCCTACTGTTAAACCAAGCACTACTCCCACTCTATTGAAGGAATAATGGCACCTTATAGCCACTACAAACTGTCTAGAACAGTAATCCAGAACATACCTCAATAACACTGCTTGTGCTTCTGCCATAAGCTGATCAAATTTTGTAGTTTCAGCAAGAGCTGCATCATTACTGCTGGAGGCTGGAGCTTGTTTCCTAGCATTTTCAGGCATTAAATAGTCCACCCACTGGTAGGGACTTACCGAGCTCATGAACGTGTTAAGTATCTGCATGATGGTTTTATGAAGCATTGTGGTGTTGAAGAAATCCCTCAGCTGCTTCCTAAACAGATTCATTTGTAGAAACTCTAAGAAAATTTTCCATAGTTATTGTCCCAATTAAAAGCGGGTAAGTAATGTACATGTGAAATGCTTTTTTCCATTTAAAGGCTGCATGACAAGTAACAAGAAATGAAAAAAGAAAAGGCCAAATAATAGCTGTCTTAGTGCCTAAAAAATTGTTTCCTCTAATCTCCATGTGGCGGTAAGCTGCCAATGGAAGGATCACAAGTAGGCAAGAAATTCACCACATAGGTTTATGGCCGTTTACTTGACACAATTTGTTCAATATTTTTATGACATTGTAATGAGAATATTTATTGTGAGAAATGAGAACTAACATCACATAAATACATCCATCTCCCACTCTGGATAATGGTAACATGTGTTGCCTTGTTAAGTCAATCTTAAAGAATGGTACAGGCCTTCTTGTTTAAAAGGATTTGATGATTATTAACAACCCACATGCCAATTTTTCAGTTAAGTCAAGCAAACTTTACCCTTTCAGAACTTCAGTTACTGCCACTTGCATATTAGAGATCAAAGCTAGCAAGCCATCATTGGCAAGAAAATCAGCACTTGCCAGAAATTTTCGCTCATCATCATGATCAATGAGATCAACATCTTCCTGTAAAAAATAACAGAAATTATTACTTGCAGAAAAATGTCAAGTCACGTCAGGACACAGAGAAAGAAAATTAGAACCATTGCAGAAGAACATATAATCTTCTAAGACAGAAAGATAACCTGCCATAATGTCAATCATCCATGTAATAGGATGATCATGGAGAAAAACAAAGGAAGAAATCAATAACATCACACACACACTGGCAAAGTTCCATAAAAACTGAAGACAAACAAATGAAAGAGAAGAAAAAATAGTTAAAAAGACGAGAAGTTCAAAATTCAGTTTCTGTGAACTCCAACACATGCAGATCAGCAATAAATTTCTGTCAAACTCCTACATGTACATCAAGGATAATGTCTAAATCCACACCACTGATTAAAGAAATAACTGTCAAACCTATAGGACCTTTATGTATTTTTCATAGGGTGCTGTTTAATTCTTTTGTTATATTGTCATTTGTCTAATAAGGCCAACTAAGTTTCCAAAGCCAGGGTACTCGAACACAATGGATCCTCATTTTGGTAACCATAAAAGTGTCAAACCTGATTGGGTTCCACCAAACATGGATAATCAATTAATGAATTGAACTTGTGGTGCCCATGTTAATCTCTCTGTTTCATTCGTTCTCTTTTCATTTTGACAGTTGGACAACCGTGTGAGGCTGTGTGAGTGAAGTAGCAAAAAGATACACTTGGCCTGAAGAACAAATTACCAGACATCATGTAAAGCACACTGATCATAGACAGCCATGCACTTCCCAATCTCATGGTTGATAGGAGCATAATGAATGTCATATGTATAACACCATGAAACAAGAAGCATCTTTAAAAAGTTAAAAAAAAAAAAAGGCTCATGTATCTTCTCAAGCCAAACAAGTTGGTGTAGGGATGTGTATTGCTTGATTTTAAGCCAGCAGCATTTTGACTGGAACAGGACTTTGCAAATTTTAAAGTTAACACACCAAAACAAAGCAAAATAGAAAGTATGGCACTATAACCCAAAAAAGGAGAAGCTAAAAGAGTTTGAGCCCTTTTAAAGTAAAGCCAAATTGCCCCCAAAAAATGAAAAGAATCCCACCAGGCATGGTGTCCAATCATAGTTGGAGTTGGCTTACTTGAGAAGGTGGGAGAATAAAGCTACATTTTAAAGAACATATGTTTGTATGTGTGGGAGATACTCAGTTATTCAGTATCAGAAAGCAGTCAAATATAAACAGTATAAAGTTCTTCAGTAATCAAAGGGACCCCTTGCATATTGTGTTGCAGTCAGCACTTAAACTCAATGTTTCGAAAAAGCGACCGATAAAATCACAAATGTTCTCACTTATAGCTATAGCATCATGCCAAAGAAATAGAATTGGTTGAGTGCCAAAAGAAAGAGATCAACTCACGAGAAGTACCAGATATTGTATGACTTTAAACACTGAAAAGTTCATTTCCTACCAAGTACTACAAGTACACCCACCTGCAAAGTAAATGTTCTGATAAATAAACCTCCACCTTTGGTGAACCCATGAATGACTGAGACCCAAGTCAAAGCCTTTTCAATGCAGCCTCGGCTTAGTTCTTGAGGTGCAAATATAACATTATAACCTTTACCAGTAACTCCTTGCAAACAATAGTTAACTTCTATATTCATGAAATTGTACCTATGCTCCCTTGAATCTTCCTAATCCCTGATTCAGAATGGAGGAACCTTTTAGAATCATAAATAGTCCTAATCAAATTATTCCATCTTTTCAACCTAAAGTCCAATCAGCAACAGCAGGTTCACAATTTTGTAAACCACCTTGCAACATTGGTCAATTTTATACTAAAGCACACTACTAAATCCATGGCCTTCAAAATATGACTTTAAAATGGTCAGAGAAACTCTAGAGGAACCTGGTACCCTAGGTTTCTTCTTGATGTAGCTTATTCCTTGAAAGACACCTGTTTAAGTCTATGATCTGACCAAACAAATGCAGCTTGCCAACACAAAGAATTCAGATATAATATAAATGCAAGGAAAATAGCACATAAATTCAAATTGCAACTCAAAGAAGTCCTACAATTAATCCATAGAGACATTATTCTGTTATTGGTAAAGTAATAGCAGCCAGAGCAAAATGGCGTCTGGAATAATCTCAACTATCCTCAACACCATGATTACAGAGAATACAAACACTCAAAAGCTATAGCATTAGAAGGCATGCAAATCAAATTTCATACAAGTTGCAGAATACACACCAAATATTGCAACAATGAATAGCTGCACCTGCAGGCAAACATATATCTTGAAAATCAGAGTTGGAACATGCAAAGGTTCTTACAAGCAAATGTGAGTGAAAACGGGCAGTATCAATGTATAAGTGTCTTCCAAGAATATTCACTTGAACTCTTATATACAAGCTAACCATAGTTACTGCCCACAGTGACACTGCCATTCTTGTAAAACCTGACAAAACCACAGCCATGAAATTCAGAACGCCCTAAAGCTCATAGTTTTGCAATAGTCAACTACATTAAAGTTGCAAAAGCACCATAAACATAAGGATGCAAAAATTTTTCTCCTGCGTACTTAGAATTTTGAGTCTGTCCCATACTTCAACTTTCTCTGAATGTGTCAGAGCGTTAGGCTGGCCCTTCCCTTTCTTTAGCCTTTCTGTGAGTTCCGAAAGGTCCAACTCTTGTGCTATCTGACCACTCAAATAGAGTACTACATGGGGCAATGTCGCTGTATCAGCTATTCTCTGGATGCTCTCAAAATGTGCTTGCATTCTTTTCAAATCAATGCGACAGAAACCAAAGATCAGAAAAAGGAACTAAAACATTCTCTGAGAAAAAGTTCACCACAGCCCCTCCCTCCCCAAACCAAAAGAGAGTTTCTTAACTGGGTTTTAATGAGCTCGACATTTTTCTGCTCATCAGCAAGTTTTCTGTCAAGATCAGCAAGCCTGCGTTGGTGCTCACCGTACAGTTTATACAGGAAATACCCACCCCCTAAAACACCCGCCGCAACAAGAATCTTCCTTTTATGCCTTCTCCAAAAATCACTACATGGCCAAAAGCATAAGAAATCAACAATAAATACTGATAGTGCTATAAACAACATTCATGATGAAGTTCCATTATATCATGCAAACAACTAAAGCACAGATATCGTTCTCGTTTTTTACAGGAACGGGAATAATTGAAACCTATGTCAAGATTATTATTATTATTTTTTTTTTTACAAAAAAAAAACCCCTATTGAAGACTAAGCATAGAATAATGAATGCAGCACACCACGAAATCAAAATCAAAAATCGGAATCAAGGCACAAAAGTGATTACTTTTACAAGACCCATGGAAGAAAATTATGAATTAAAACAACGAAAGAGAGATGTTAAATATAGTGGAAGACTGAAAATAATAATAATATTGATGATGATGAGAAGAAGAAGGAAAGGGAAGAGAAGGGAAACAAACCTTAGAAAAAGCATGTTTAATGCAAGAGGGACGCCCAAAGGTCCATATATAGGCCCTTATTCTACGGAAATAACAACAAAGAAGCAGAGTTAGTAGGAGTTGAGCCTGTTGATGCTTTGAATACACGTTGGAAAATTAGAAAGTCAACTGTTGCAGCTTAACTTAGCTTAGCTTAGCCTGGCCTAGCCTAGCGTAGCCTCATCTAGGGTTGTATCTATTGCTAAACTATGAAGGGAAACTCAGACCCAGTCATCAAGCCAGCCAGCAGTCCAAAGTAAAGTTACCCCCATTCAAGATTCAATTTCTATCAAATATCAATAGTTTTCTTTCCTCCCCCCCCCACCCCAACCCTATATATATATATATTAAAAAATGAAGAAGAAGATGATGAAGAGGTGAAAAATCAGAAGAAAGCTTACTTCTTCTTTTTTTTTCGGTTTTTGAAGTAGGGATAGATAGATAGATAGATAGATAGGAAAGAAGAACACAAAGGCCTGCCCTGGCCTCTGTGTCTGTGTGTGCTGGTTTTTTTTTTGGGGGGGGGGGGATTGAGGTTTATGCCTCCAAATCCAATCAAGTGAAATTCACAAAATCCAAACAAAAGAAAATAGAGAGAGAGAGAGAGAGAGAGAGAGAGAGAGAATTGTGGTCGGTGGGATTGCAAAAGCTAAGAGGGTGGGGTGAGTCAGATAGAAATAGAAAGAAGGCAAAGATAAGATGGGAAAATGAAATAATAGGGATTGGGATTTGGGATTAGGGATTTGGGACTGGGAATGTGTGTGTGTGTGTGGGTGTGTGAGAGAGAGAGAGAGAGAGAGAGAGAGAGGAGTAATCCTATCAAGGAGGAGCCGCCGGTTGCTGCTGCTAATTGCTGCTGCTCTTCTGCTTTGAACGAAGAAGCGAAGAAGCCAACTCAAAGCAACGACTCTCCATTCCCTTTTTCTTGCAACTACATAAACTCTACAAAAAGAAAACAAAAGGCCCATTTTTTTTTCTCATTTAACTACTGGACAGAATATTGCACTACAGGCCCAAAACATGGCTCCACCTCCAAGGCCCATTTTATAAATTTGTAACTCCCTGCCAACGTTTTCTTTTTCCCATCCTTCCGTGCAAAAATTTTCTCCCATTTTGTGCTTTTCTCACCCCTCCGCTGCCCTTGTTCCTTAACTTTTCCTTCTTTCTAAGTGACGCTAGCTACTAGTATAGGGATTACTAACACCTTTCTTTTCTTTTCTTTTCTTTTCTTTTCTTTTCTTTCCCTAAAGTCAGCAATTACATTAATTGTTATACTGAGTATAGGGATCTGTTTCTTAGAACTAAGGCTATATATATATATATATATATTTAATTAAAAAAAGAAGAAGAAAATCAAGTCTTTATGTCACGTCTCCTAATTTCCTGCAACTGGATTACTTTCAATCAAAACTTCAGAGAGATGGAATTAGCAGCTTTACACAAAGCCCCCATCTCTAATTGATTGTAATCACGCCCAATACTAGTAAATTAAGCTAGAGGTTATGACATTCCTTCACTACTTAGTACCAGTTTTCATTTAGCGCACGGCCAAAATTTTATGATGAACGTGATTAGCTTAGTCGCAAGAACGAATTTAAAATTATATGAATCAGACAGATGATTTTATATTTTGAATTATTTGAATGTTACCCTGTATTTTAAATTCATAATTTCAAAAATAAAAGCAGTGCTAATAAATAACTTAGATTATTACTTGAGAGTATTCCTTTGTCTTCAAAAGGAACATGTACGGGTGAAGACATGATTACTTAATAGCTAATTTGAATAGCACGTCGCGTAGGTTAATAAAAATAAATCAATGAATAAATAAACTTCGTAAGCATGATGCCAGGGCTCATGTGCGGATTAATTAAATCTTATACCCGGGAGACAACACATACATGTAGGCAGACAAAAGAATGTTCTAGGACTGTACTTTTGTTGGTAAAAGAATTCCCAAAAACAGAGAGCAAATGAATCAAAGCAAGAAGTTACCATTAAACGGAATCCAAAGTGGCATTGCAAGCATTTAGATTGCAAATGGTTTAAGCCCCTGGCCTGCCTGCCTGCCTGCCTGCCTGCCCCGAATCTTCCATGCATTCAAGCAAATGACGTAACTAATTCGTACGTATCCTCGTAGAGCTTGTGAGAGCCCCTATTGGCATGTGATGTCTTTGTACGATCGAAGAAGTAGAACTTAAAAGCATATGTCCAAACTCCCCCCCCCCCACCCTCCTTTTTTTTGTTTTTTTTTTTTTTGGTTTTTTGATAATTTAGATCCATTTTATTAAAGAAGAATCAAAGACCAAGTCAGGATACAAGTCCGAGACAGAAGAGCATGTATGTACCCACGCTTATTATGGATGCAAATGGTGAACGTAATATGCAAAACCAATTACTAAACCCCTATTGCATGCACCAGCTTTTAAGGCAGGCAATCAAAGACCCGATGGCCCTTAGAACTTTGCGCTCAAAAAGATGGAAGCTTCATCGATATGTACACTCATGGGAGTGCGTAGTATTCTTCCTCTCCTTTAGGCTTTATTGGCTTTTCTCCTTTCTCTCTTTGTTGTATATACGTCTCAACGAGAGAGAGAGAGGGGGGGGGAGCTTTATGTTTTCTCTGCAACCAATAAAGGCTGATGGCACCATCAGCATCTTTTTCCCTACGGCAAAGAGAGGACCTCTGACTGGATCTATTAACCTTAGGTTACCATTCTAGTGATAAGAAAGGGATTATTGATTCCACACGAATGGACACATATATGGGAGTTGTGATGTAATTAACACACACACACACACACAAGAAATTGACAGAAATGAGGATTTAAAATTGTGGGTTGCAACTCGGCTCAAACATTATCATAACAGCATCACAAACAAGAGTATAATCATCCAATATTGTATACATACAAGAACCAATAAAAAGAAACTCAAAATAATTAATATTGCAATATCGCCTGATTTCAATATCCTTCAAGTCCAATATTGCAACATCATCATCATGTTAATTAATTTTTTACATGTGAAAGGCTTGAGAAGCGACTCCTAAATCCTTCCATGTTAACGCTTAATGCTATAATTAGACTACATTGGTCAATATTCGGGGCAAGAGTACAGAGATATTTGATTTATGTGAGTATTAATAGTCTACTTATCCTCTCTTGCCTTGATACTCTCTCTATGAACACGCATAATAGTAAACAGGAAAAAAGATGTGTGCATGAGCGATGGCAAAAAGAAAAGGTTTCTATAGCTCCAAGGAGTAAATTGATTAATATACTTTTCACCTTATTGAATGCAATAGATGATTGATTTCCTGGATCAAATCATTAGAAAATATTTTTTAATTTGAAAATTTTGTAAAATTATAAAATTAGATTAATAGACGATGTGTACAAGCTGGCATAGTTTACTACCTAAACCAAGGAGTGAAAAAATGAAAAAAGGAAAATGAGTTTTTATATATAAGCCTCTCCTCTCCTTGCCTAAGTGAAACAATTGTGGTTTCACTATATGTAATTAATTCGCATATTATTTTATGATGTGTATATATATATATCTGACAAAATAATAATGTATAATAATTTATCTAATTATTGAGTTACATCGAGGCCACCATTTTTTTTTTCCAATTAAGACTCCGGCCCTTATGATTGAAATACATTCTTCTAAAATATGTTAAATATGAATTAAAATAATAATTTATTATTATTAAGAGAAATTGCAACATGAATAGGAGTAACAACAAATGCGTGAATGTATGCAAATAAAACTAATAAGCTAATTAATTAATTAATTAATAAGAAATTTCTAATTTAACTTACCTAAAAAATGAATTGAGTTAACTCAATTTTATATGTTATATTCATAAAAAAAAATGTAGAAAGTATAACGAACACTTTATATTATATATAGTGTGGTTGATGAATAGGAGTTCCACGTTTAATTCCATATCTAATAATTTTGATGATCCAAGTTTACTTGATAAAATTATGATCCATTATTTTTCTTAACTAGCGAGCAAACTTTATAATCACACCAATAGCTAAGATTAAATGATTTACGAGATTCAAAAATAAAGGAAACAAGATGATTTTTTCTTGTTTGTCAACAAAAGGCTCATTAGAATGTAAATTACATAATAGGATACAGCTCTCACTTTTCCAAAGGGAACAAAATGATGAGAACTTAATTAATCTAAATTCATTAATTAGTTACACTTGAGTGATAGTTAAAGCTAACTTCACCCAAATGGTGAGTTTCTACCTTGTGGCACGGCACCACCAGCATTGATCATAGAGCTCATTTTCCTGTCCCCATGAAGCGGTGCTCTTCTTGGTGCTGGCCTTTCAAGCTTTGTTGATGCCTCCATTTTCTTTTCACGCAATGCATCACCCTGGAGCATTGGCTTGGTTTCATAAATATTATCAGACATTGAAGCCAAATTATGACCTCCATCCATTGATGGGGATGGTGCAATCTGAATATGGTCGCCCTTGAAAGGATCATCTTGAGGTCCAAGACATGCCGGTGCTGATCCCAGTTCTTGCAACCGGAGATTGTCAGACCAAATCAAAGGGTTCTTGCCGCTAACACTGTAAGGACTAGGCCTCTTCTTTCCCAGACAAAGGTTGACATTGTTGTTTGGTATGATTTCATCAAGAGATGGCCTACCCATGGCGCTTTGGAGATCAATTTGGTCACCTGATAATGATCCATGAATGTTAAGGTCTTGAAGTGGTTTAAAAGCTAGAGGACCGAAGTCTTTCACTTCTCTCATGTCAGGAACCCCTTGATTTTCAATGCCTTTATGGCTTCCAGAAGCTATGTTTTCACCTGCGAGGGTTTGACAGGCTTTCTCTAACATGCTCTGCATGTACTTGCCTTGAGCCTCAATCCTCAGTTGAAGGTGTCTTTGCACCTGCCATAAATTTCAAAAGCCACATGGAATTCATCTGTCACGACAGCAAAAGATTTCTATCTCTTTGCCAGCTGCTGGGCGACAAAAGCCCCTTTTTTTTTTTTTCACCTTTTCAGTCTATGAGACAAAAATATATTATACAGTACATTCGTCAGTTACTGAGAAAATACTTGCTTAATTACCTCTAATTGTTCGTGTAATCTTCTGTGCACTTCCATTTGCATCCTAATCGCATCAACCATGTGTGAGTTACTGTTATAATACAGTTTCACATATATTCAAGAAGAAAATCAGAAATTGGGGGGGGGGGGGGCCAAAAAAAAAAGACTTGAAAAGAAACAGTTAGGTGACGTAGTGTAATGTATAGCAACTTTGAAAATCAGAATTTAGAAGGAATCCAGCTAACATATCCGTTTGTTTAGTTTAATTCTTAAAGAAAAAGCTCCTAATGGAATTAATACTTACTCATTCATGCTGCGAACCATCCCGCCGGGTGAAGGTCCTGCATTTCTTTGGAGATCTAATGCTGAAGATGCCATGGAAATAAACTTTGCTCCGTTAGTTATGAGGAACCAGCAAAGAAGATCGAAAGGAGTATCATCACGAGTCACCTCTCTTACCATCCTTATTTATTGAATGATCATTGAATTCCTTATGAGGCTGCTTCCCAAGTCTGAACTTCTATAAAAGTGAGAGAACAAACAATAAAAAAGAAACGATAAATAAGGATAAAAGAGAAAGGGAGAATGAAATCAAGCCAGCCCCACGCCACTTGTCAGAAATTTTGATATAATTACAAAAAGCCAACGGAGAGCATGAGATAAAGAAGCGTTCAAACCTGAAGATGGCTTTTGAGGTGATAAAGGGTGAGACCCTTCACACCCATAACTCTCATGATAGTCTTTGGGGTGGCCTCTGCATGCAGATTTTGATCAATCATATAATTATCATATGCATAAATAATTACTACCACTACTACATGACACACAGATATATATATATATATATATATATAGCTAGACAAGTAATAAAAGCTAGAGTAATAACTATCAGGGCCTCCAAGCTGAGTAACGGCATCGACAAAGCGTTCATGGAGCTCGACGGTCCAACGAAGACGGGGCTTAGGGTCAGTGGTGAGGACAAGGCCAGAGTCGCCTTGAACGCACATGGTGGTGGTGGTGGTGGTGGGTCTATCATGTGCATGGGAATTCATTGTTGAGGGTTTCTTTGTTGTATGGTACATTTCCCCTCTCCCTCTCTCTTGCTTTCTTCCTCTCTCTCGCTGTCTGTGTCTGAGCAGTGGACTGGGAAGGAATACAAAGAGATTCAAGAAGAACAAATGCGACGCAAAGACAGAAGAAGAAGAAGAAGAAGAAGAAGAAGAAGAAGAAGAAGAAGAATAGGGTGCGTTTTCGAAGATGAGCAACGAGGGTACGTGGGGTGGGGGAACAATAGCTAACCCTCGCTTGCATAAAAGAAAACTTATATTAGTTAAAAAAAATACAAAAGAAAATTACAAAAATTAAAAGCAACTAACATGTTCTTCTAATTATACCCTACCATTCCTTTCCCAAAAGACACGCACTCTCTCTCTCTTCCCGGATCTTTATATCGTAAGGAAAGTGATTACGTTATTTCACCTACTGTTTTATCTTACATTAAAATGGGCTTCTATGTGGCATAGTACGTTGAGTTGGAAAAAGAAACCAAAAAAAAAAAAAAAAAAGGTGAGCATTTACCCACGGTCAATATAACATTGTGCATTGTTATATTCATATATATATGTGTTTGTGAGAGATATTGAGAGTATTCTTGGAGATTGTTATGTATCCGATAATGTTATACAAGCTTGAGAGTAGTAGTATATACGTTTTGATATGACCAAAAGAAGAGTATATCTTTTTTTTGTTTGTTTTTTTTTTTTATATAAGGGTGTTAATATTCTTCTACCATATGAAGCTTTTTTTTTTTTTTGTTATGCATCCAACAATCATGATGGATAATATGTCTCTCTTTTGCATGTTATTTTCTTTTATGAAATATACTCTTTCACTCTTCTGTTACCCGGTACGATCAACTTTTTTAGTTTATTATTATTGGCCAACAAGCCTTTATGCTTGCAAGGTTTTAAAATTCAAGTAGAGCCATTCCTTAAATTTTATTTCACGACCAATAAAAATGTTTTCAATGATAAACCTATCTAATTAAGACATTCTCTGTCTTCATTTTCCAGAATTTTTCACAAGTTCGTCTTTTATTCGGACTACAATGAAGGCGTATTTAGTTGCTTTTCTCAGGGCCGATTTTTACTCATTAGCAACTTTTAAACTAGCCAGATGGTATTGTAATATAATAGAGCTGCCGGACTTTTGGTTCCGCAACCAGCGAACTAAAACAATTTTGCCAAATCAAATGTTAGACCCACATAAATCGATACGGGCGGCAAGAGTGCATTTTGTACCCCTAAGGCCTGGATTTTTATTTTTTGTTTTTTCTTCCACTCATTAGTACATTGATAAATTTTAAAAACTGTTTGGGACTTTTATTTTATTTTTGATTAATCATTGATCTTTTGATTGTGTTTTTATGATGGAAAAAAAATGGAAGCAAAGTTGTCTTCGTAAGATAGGAAAATTTTGACTGAAAAGAAAATGAGATAGTCATCATAAAACTAATAACTTTTATTGCCTTACGGTTGGTGTTATGTGAAGACGCGAACATCAATCCATAAAGCTAAATGAGGTTTTTTGAGAGTGTGTGGAGTTTTTTATGAGCGAATTTGGGGACCTCTTCTCTTTCTAAAGTTCGAAGGGGCTCAGCTCAGCCTCTCACTTTTGTGGAATTGAAGATTGCCCTGCGCAATGCAGTCCAAACCAAAGAACTCATCTGGCTAAGGGTCAAAGCCACCAAATTGATAAACAATGGTCCTTCTCCTGATAAAAAAGAAGCATAGGAGATGAGAAGAACAAAACAAAAGCTCTCTCTCTCTCTCTCTCTCTCTCAAAAACACGCACGCACATGGCCCACATCACTCACAGAGTATGTCAAATCGGAGAAATCTAAAATAGCCAAAACGGAAAAGGTAGGCAAAATTGCATGTTATTCGCCCAAATGCAAATTGGAATAAGTGCTCCCTTCGTTGACAATCAAACGAATATCCTATATGTACACGATGATCTAACAAACAATTCAAGGGTAAAAGTCTTCTGTATTAGGGCTCGAAAATGTGAATTATTTCACTTTATATGACTTGTTATGACATGGCTTTTCTAGTGACCCGATCCAACCAATTCCAAATGGGACTTTTCTGACTAGGTCCAACTTATTAATTATGTGTAGCGGCCGATTCAAGTCAGTTGTGCATGGATGCCAAGTGGAAAATCGAGATGGTTTTGGCTTAACACTGGAAGGCTAGATGACATGGGCCCCAATGACCAACACACCAATCTTCCTTTGCCTAAAATAAAATAATTCAACTGCTTTTGTATGTTGGCGCTCGTCTATCGTTGAGTGATCAGAAGGAATCCCATTTAGATGTGGAGATTCGTCTTTGGATTTGGACTGCTATGGCTGCACCTTTACAATCTAATCAAGCAAAGTTGCGGTTTAACTTTTAGTTCATTATGCTTCAACCCCCATAATCTAGCGGAAAAGTGGGTTGGCTTAGTATTGAGGGGGAATGTTAGCTTGGATTTCAAGCATCTTTTAAAATGAATATATTCTTCAAAACTGAATATATTCCTTTTGAAGGTGAATTTGGGGGACCCTTCTTTATGTGCATTTGGAACACTTTAGAACACCCTTTTGTTTTTGTTGTTTTTGTTTTTTTTTTTTTTCTTCTTCTTTTTTTGGTTATCAATGTCTAGCGTAGGGTAGGGATTCGATGGGCAGTGGCCTGAGCCCCTCAATAAAACTTCTCATTAAAATCTCGGAATAGATTTTCAAGAAACGAATTCATATGCGAAAATTGTCTTATAGTTTGTTGCTATATATATATATATATATCTGAACATTTAAAGATTTGCCATATAATTATAATTATATTACCTGGATCGTTCATCAACGGAAGAACTTAAATAAATGAATATCTTAGTTGGGAATCTTTTTTTTTTTATTATAATTTTTATTTCAACCAACAGATACCCTGGAAGAGTTCTTAATTAGATTTGTAATCTTTTGAGACACTATATATTACAAATGTAGAATGGAGATGGAAAAGACAATGCAATTGCAAGTGTGCTTAAGTTTGTTTGTGGATCTTGAAAAGGGGATAATTAAATAATCATTTCATTGACGGGGGAAGGGAGGGAAGCTTTTTGAAGAGCTGGGCCCTGGACCCCATGCGCACACAACCCTATTAACACGCCTGATGACTGGCAGACTTCCCAAGGACAGATCCACGGTCAACCGGGATGGGTGGGCCTCAACAAGAGAAGTACAATTAAAGAACACGGCATCATTTTCTTTCTTATTTTTCAATATGGGCCACAGGGTCGAGTCAGCATGGATCCTATTCTATTATGCGGAACGCAGCCCAATACGTTATTGCCACTGCCACTGCCTCTGTGCCTCCGGAACTTGGTTTCTCATCTAACTTTGTGCTGAAATTTTACTTGCACAACACAACCCAACCCAACCACCGGGAGTTAGGCCTGATTAAGGCCCAAATGGTTGTCACGTACTCACACAGAGAGAGAGAGAGAGAGCATAGCAATCCTTTTCTTCTAGTCGTATGACCAAACTCAGAAGAAACCGTATTTTATACATATACATCTTTGTTTTTGACCCTTCCTCTCTCTCTCTCTCTCTCTCTCTCTCTCTCTCTCTCTCTCTCATTTGATTGGTCTGGTCTTTGTCTTACTAATAGACATAACCAGACCAAACAGCACCTCTCTCTCTCCCCCCTCTGCCCTCTAAACTCATTCGTTACCCCAACCCTGGCTACCTGGCTGGCTGGCTTCTAGAATCTAGATATACAGAAACATAATCCACGGAAGCACATATAAAAACAGAGAGAGAGAGAGAGAGAGAGCTCCGTCTGTCTGTCTGTCTAGAAGGCCGTCGAGAGAGAGAGAGAGAGACGGAGCAGCCCTTCTTGCTCCTTCCCCAAATATAAAAGTCAAAATAATACAATTCCAAAGCATAAATAAATTTATTATACTATTCTCTGTCTCGCTCTCCTTCTCTTCCAAGAAAATTCGTTAATCTTGAAAATTCTCCCCCAACCCCAACCCTCTTCCTCTTGATCTCATCATATTGTGTTGTGTTCTCCACCATCTCTCCCTCCATCTTCCTGTCTCTGTCTCTCTCTGTGGTTAAAGCTTTCATCTATATATATATTTTTTGGGCTTTGTTGGGTCTCCTATTCTGCTGTTCTTGAATCTTGAAGAAGCGAGCGAGCAAGCCCTCTGTTGTTTTGCTGTGTAGGGAACGTAACTAACACTTGCTTCTATTAACGCCTGTTCATCCAATGAGTAACAACACCACTTCGTCGAGTGCAGCAGCCAATGGATCCGCCGATTCGGCTGCTCCCAGGAGGAATACGAAGCGACCCAAATGTGATTCTCTCTTCTTTATTATTTCTTCCATCCCTCTATTTATTTTCTCTTCTTTTTGGGTTCTTTTTTTTTTT
The DNA here is from genome assembly GCA_021533255.1 of Ceriops tagal. NCBI lineage: Eukaryota > Viridiplantae > Streptophyta > Magnoliopsida > Malpighiales > Rhizophoraceae > Ceriops > Ceriops tagal. Next base: position 118,083 of record CM038600.1, on the reverse strand, counting down.
TTTTTTTGCTATTTTGTAGTCAAATCTACAACTACCCATTTTCAATTCTGTATGCAATACGTCGAGTTTTGTTGATGTTTCTTTCTGAAAATTAAGTTTTTGAACACCTTGGGGCTAATCAGTGAAAATTGAGGTTCCCCTTCTAGAGTTTCATCTTTTTTGCGTAGTGGGTTGTATTGCACTAATTTGTCAACTTTTGTTTTTCCTTGTTCTTTCATTTTAGTTGTTTAATAGAATTGTTTGTTCAATTACTTCAACTTGACGGAATGAGGAACATATGTTAGTGAAACTTTATGAATGATCTTAATCAGGCTTGATAGGGCACAAGGTGATTTTGAAGAGTGAAATGGGGCCCCTTCTATATGTTAAAGTTGAAACAAAATAATAAATAAGAAACAAAAGAGAAAATCTTCAAATTATGTGCTGTTAATTGAAAACCACCGATAATGATGTGGAGTGGGTAAGGGATTACAATTTGATCAAGGTAAAGAAAATACAGAGCAGTTTGCTGATCTCTGTGTCTAAGTGCAATTAGCATCAACACTATTTTAGATTATGTTACTGAGATAAATGCTGTTCTTTCAGATTCAAGGTTCACGCAGCAAGAACTTCCAGCTTGCAAGCCAATCCTCACACCAAAATGGGTAAGCGTTTGTCTTCATCATTGCTTTTCTGGTCTCTTTATTTTACATCTGTCAAATAACACCTTGAACTTGCTTCTTCAGGTGATTTCAGCATTCATGCTTGTTAGCGTTGTCTTTATTCCCATTGGAGTTGCTGCCTTGCTTGCTTCACAAGATGTGAGCTTGACTGGGATTTAATATCTGTTGTGTTTTCTGGTTAATATTATGATAAAAAAATAATAATTATTATTCTGGGTATTATTATTTTGGCGTTGATTGTGGATCTCCTTCTTTTTCATTAGGTTGTTGAAGTAGTTGACCGGTATGATACAGTATGCATTCCTCCACAAAATAGAACTGATAAGGTTGGATATATGCAAAGCTCTGGCAATAAAACGTGCACCAGAAGTTTAAACGTAAGGCTTTTGACAATTACCATTTCTTCTTATTATTTGGATTTCCATGTTTGTTGAGTTCTATTCTGTGGAGTTGTTATCAGTTCTATACCTGTTACCAGATAAGCTACCTCACAATCTATGCCTAAAGCAGTGTCTTTTCTAAAGCATTTGTAATGTATTATCAGGTTACGAAGCACATGAAACGACCTATATATGTGTATTATCAACTGGACAATTTCTACCAGAATCATCGCAGGTATTCTTCTAATAATTTTTATGTACTCCATTAAATCTATACCAGGATTGTCTTCAAGAAACAATGTCCATAGTTGGTGGATGGTTGAATGGGATTGTTGATTGCATTCTTGTTTGGCCATCAACTGTAATACTGTTTGACTTTAAGGTGCAGAACTGAGAGCAGATTATAACAGATATTACTGAAGTGTATTCTTTCAGAATTTTCCTGCTACAAGTTTCTAATCTCAGAATGGTATTTTTGTAATTTTCAAGAAAGGGAGAGCACTACTGTCTACATGTTCAGAAATCTGCTGCTACTTGAGGATAGAAAAATCTGTCTTTGTACTTACCTACCTCTAATGGTGGTAAATATGTCCATTTGTTGATGTTAGAGAATCTTGTTATATTGTCTTTTCCAAGCACAGATAATACTAAGGAATACTAAGGTTGAAGGTAACAAGAATATGCTTGTCTCACATTTTCTAAGTATACATAAATAAGTGTACAAAAAAAAAAAAGAAAAACAGAAGGGGCATTTTGGGGGAAAGTGGGGAGAGGAGAGGAATTCCTGCCTCTCACAATGGGAGCTTTCTTGTTGGAAGCTTGAAAATGTAGAATTGATTTACATTTATTGTTTTAACTAGGTATGTGAAGAGCCGGAATGATGCACAGTTGAAAAATCCTAGTGATGAGGACAAAACAAGTGGTTGTAAGCCAGAAAATGTTGTCAATGGAAGTGCAATTGTACCGTGTGGCCTAATAGCTTGGAGTTTGTTTAATGATACTTATAGCTTCTCACGCAACAATTCAGAGTTAACAGTGAACAAGAAGGGTATCTCATGGAAGAGTGATAGAGACCACAAATTTGGTAAAAATGTCTATCCAAAGAACTTTCAAAGTGGAGGAATCATTGGTGGTGCACAACTTAATGAATCAATACCAGTAAGCCTCTTGGAACTTGATGTCTTATTCTGTGTGTTGTGATGGACTTTGGCAACCAAAATGAGCATATTCTGTTCAGTTTTTTGTCAGTGCACTGTTATTACTGGCGTATAAAAGATGATTATTGATGGATTCTCAGAAATTCTTTGATTTAGCCATAGAAGTCTTGTTGCTTGCTTTTTCTTGTTCTTGTTTGTTGGTCTGGTGCAGGGTTCTGATAGGCATAGTTAGATAAAGGCATATTTGTCTCCATACCAAGTGACTTCTGTTCGACATTATACTTTGTTAGACATGGCCTAGGAACTATTCTCACGAGTGCCATGTTTGAAGAGTAGGGGAGGAGGAAAAGAAACTGGGAAATATGAGAAGAAGCACAAGAGACACATGCATTGGGGCCTTAAATTACAGTTTCCCTTGCAATTTCAGTTGCAATAGTTTTATTTTTGGTGATGAATGAGACTGTTATTAATAGGGTTGTTTAGCTTTGATTAGAAATTGATATTGAATGTGTGACCTGAGCCAAAATGGTGTCCTTGGAAGTGAACTTGAAGTACATACTGAATTGAAGTTTCACTAGACACATTCAAAAGTACATATAATTAGAAAGTTAATATAGAATGCTAAACTACATTTGATATTTTATTCCCTGCTTTATAATCTGTCTCAAACATCATTAAAACACCCCCCCAACCCCTCCACTTTCCTTTCTCTAATTTAAGTTGCTCTTAATAAGTTGTTGCTTGGTCATTGAAAGGCATTCTTAATTGAAATTGCTTCTGAGAACTTGATATCTTATTCCATTTGTTGTCTGTACTGGGGTATAATTAATTGTTAATTGTTATTACTGGGGTATAATTAATCTTATACATAGTTATTAATATTATATCTAGTATTATATATTAGTAATATAATATAATATCTTACTATTTTATTAACATACATATTAATGGATTCTTTGAAATTCTGTTATTTAGCTGTAGAAGTTCTGTTGCTTGCTTTTTATTGTTGTTGTTTGTTGGCTGATGCCAGGGTTCTTCTATTTTGAGAAATTTTGAGGCATGGTTATACGATGCTATGTCTGCCACCATACAGAATAACTTCTGTTTGACTTCAAATTCTGTTCGACATTGCCTAGGCCTATGAATGAGAACCCTTCTCATGAGTGCCTTGTTTGAAGAGTAGGAGAAGAGGAGGAAGGTGAAAAGGAATCAGGAAATATGAGAGGAAGTGCAAGAGACACTCCAGATGGGGCCTTAAATTATAGTTTCCCTTGCAATTTCACTTGCGATAGTTTGATTTTTGGAGATGAAGGAGACTGTTAATATTAGGTTGTTTGGCTTTGATTTGTAATTAATACTGAATGTGTGACCTCAGCCAAAATTGTGTCCTTGGAAGTGATCTTGATGTCCTCAAATGTCCCCAGTGGGATATGTACCGAACAGAAGTTTCACCAGACACATTCAAAAGTAATATAATTAGAAATTAAAATAGAATGCTAAACTACATAAGATACGTAATTTCCCTGCCTTATAATCTGTTTCAAACATCATTGAGACAGTACACCACCTCTCCACTCTCTCCATTGAATAACTTAAAGTTGCTCTTTCTAAGCTTTTGCATGTTCATTAAACAGTATTCCTAATTGAAGTTGCTTTTGGCAATTTTTTTTTTCTGCCTTATCTGATTGAATATGTTTTTGTGCAATAGCTGAGCAAGCAGGAGGATCTCATTGTCTGGATGCGAACTGCAGCTCTTCCGACTTTCAGAAAATTGTATGGTAAGATAGAGGTAGATCTGCAGCCAAACGATGTGATAGATGTCATATTGGAAAACAACTATAACACATACAGTTTTAATGGCAAGAAGAAACTTGTGCTTTCTACTACAAGCTGGCTTGGTGGAAAGAATGACTTTCTTGGCATCGCTTATCTCACTGTTGGGGGCTTGTGTTTTTTCTTGGCACTGTGTTTCACAATGGTATATCTCGTCAAGCCTAGGTAACTTTCTTGGCTACATCAACTCAATGTAGGCTGAAGTCTAAGATTCTTAATATGTGTGTGCATAAGTACGTATATATAGATATCTCTAACGGGAGCAAGTAAATTGAGGCTGTCAAAGGCTGCTCAGTTGAGTTCCTATGTGGTGTTTCTTGGAAGCTTGCTTGACATTCTATCTAATTGGTATTATTGTGCCATTTCTTACCTTTGTGTTGAACCAAAGGTAGTATGTTGACTTTGTTACTGGATGAATTCTGAAATTTGGAGATGGTGAAGTCCATGTTATTTATGTACATGGTATGCAAACTTAATTTTTTAAGCTCCCTAAACACTTATATTTTGAGAAAACCTTCTGAACAAATTTTGCCTTGTATGAATTATAACTGTTATGGTCTAAAATTTTTGTGATGTCATTTTCTGTATTATTCTGAAGGACTTGCTGAGTCCAATAACACCAATGATTTTGTCTGCTATCCTAATTTGCTCACCTGAGAGACACAGAGAGCAGTTTTTGCTGATATATAAATTATCTGATTTCCTGCTGTGTCATCTCAGGCGGCTTGGAGATCCTTCCTATTTATCATGGAACAGAAGTCCCGGAGGGCGCTAATAAGTTGCTTTGTGGAATCTTATCCGATCACCTCTCCTTATGGCTCTAATGTAATTGACCTTGTGTTCAATATCTGACATACAACCTCGAACTCGAAAACTGTTGTCTTTGCCTGAAAGTTTCATATGTGAGCAAGAGCAGCAGGACACCGGTAAATTATCTTTATAGTTTCAGGAAGAGAGCAGCTGGACAGTCAGTATCTGTCATCCTGTGACAGATCATTCAAGTGTTTACCAAATGTTGCGCTCTATGGTTTACCAAATGTTTGTACTTAAATCTTAAATGTTACTCCATAACAGATTTGAAAGGTATGCATGGTTCAAGTGGATTGTCGGAGGCTTCTCCTGCATATCTTATTACTGCTATTTTAATCACTGCATGCCGTTCACCAAACAATAACCCATGTATAGGAATCTTCCGAGAAGCGTAAAATCAGTTGATGAAATTCTTCCACGAGCAGGAAATAAGTATAATACATGATGCAATTAGGGAAAGCAAATTACTCGTCAAAGGCAACCGTGGACATTTGTACACGTAACGCATTGCAATAACAAGGTTCTCTTTACCTTAAAAACGGTGTGATGTTAAAATGCATTTCAAAACAGTTGATATTTCCCATTTGGGACTTCGAATTCTTACTTTTTGCAGGAAAGCATCCCTATGTGGCAGCCATTTTGGACAGAAAGTTTACATCAGAAGAGAAAAGTCTAACTAAATAGGTTAAGCAGAATAATTTGTTCAAGTTCCAAGAAATGTGGCAGCCATTTTGGACAGAAAGTTTACATCAGAAGAGAAAAGTAACTAAATAGGTTCAGCAGAATAATTTGTTCAAAGACAAACAATTGCTTCGGCTGGTGAGAGCAATTTGTCTAATTTCAGCACAAAATTCAAAGTAGTTCATATATCAGTAACATTTTTTTGGATGCGAAGTTTACTTGCTGAAAACAGAGTTCCAATTTATTCTGAAAAAAGCTCCAGTTAAAGAATCTCATTTGATTGATCACCCAACTCCTTGAAATTACAAGACAATGACAAGCTTCAGACCAAGCAAGGATTGGATGCAGTAAGAATGTCAAAATGTGATAAGATGGAAAAACAAGAAGCCAAGACATGACCAAAATACTTCATTCAAGGATTAGCATAGTTACAGTTCAATCTGATTTCCCTTTAACCAGCATGAGCCGGATTCACAATGTTTCCAAGCGTCACCATAGACACAGCAAATTGGTTGAAGAACAGCTCGGGCTGAGTGGCCAATGCAGAGACCAAAGATGCTGCCCTTGGGTCCAAATGGAGTGCTTGATCCGTTGACAGCGATCCCATGTTCTTTCCAAGATTTGAGTGGTACTCTGTGTCAAATGTCCTTGAGTTGTCACGTCAAGATTGACAAAAGCAGAACTCCATTTTCCGGTTGCTGTTAGGTTTTTCAAGTACCGTTACGCCGTAAATAACTTGTAGTAGCGGGTCAAAACGGCTGCTGTTATGATTAAATTGTTGCATAAAGTTAAAAAATAGTAATTTTTAGCTCGTTAAATTTGCAAGCACTGCAATAAATTTTATGCAACGGTTTATTTAGCCTATAGCAACATATGTGAAATTGCTATATAAATATGGTTTAGATGGTGGTTTTAGATGATCATTGCGGTACTTAGACAGTTATGAAATGTTTATAAAATGGTTGTCTTATTTTAAAAAACATGTAATTGCAATTGTTGGAAAAATCAACAGCCATTGTTAAACAATCATTAGAAAAATAAGCAGCAAATTTTTTGAAACATTTATTATGTATTAAATAGCAGTTTAGCATAATAAGCAATAGTTATTAGTAGAATAAACTACGATATTCATTTGAATAACTAGCAATTTTCTAACAAAATAGATGGTTTAGGTAAAATGTTCAAATGCCACTTGAATTAGATTTTAATTTCCTATTAAATGAGCAATATTTGGTATAATAGGGACTATCATTTAATGAAATGGGGATTTCATCACAAAAAGTACATCATAACAAACATTGTAGTAAATGCAATTAATTAGTATAGTTAATAACAAATGACTTTACTATTATTTAACACATCTTACATAATGTCAAAGAATATTCGCAATTTATAAATGAATTTAAACATAAATTGTAAAGTTCTCAATTTTGATTAGTAACATCATCCTACAAAAGAAAAACAAAGTTTTTAATATAAATTTAGAAATATTTAAAATAAATTAGAAAATAATATAATAATAAAAAAAGAAGAATATCTAAACACTTGGATTATATGTGCTTACGAGGATAAATGATTCTTGTATTGTAATTCTTGATCTAAAGCACTAAAAGTATCATAATGTGAAGAAATTAAGGGAATACTTATAGGAGGCATTTTAAAATTAATGTTCGACCCAGGATTTTGTTGTTGCAAATTTTGAAACATTGTATGAAAATGGTGGGCTATTGCAATAGGTTGCAATTCCATCTTCTTTTGTAACTTCTTTATTTATACATCAAATTTCTTTTGCAATTCAACTTAGACATTATCTTTAATAGATTGGATAAAATTTTGTTAGAACTTTGAAAACATTTTAAACAACTAATTTTTCTTTCAAAGATGTGTGATTGACACCTCTTCTATAAGTCTTACCTTCTTAAAATGCTCATTTCCTAAAATTAAAGTAAATGCATCTATATGACTTAAGTAACTTGATTCTTTCCCTTAAATTTAAAGCTCCTTAATTTGATTTTGAATTCAAAGCATGTTAAGTTATAAGTGAAAAAAATGCAATAGAACCTCAACTTTTACACCATTAAAAATGAAAAAAAAATGAATTGGTTATAATTTGTTAAGGTGTTTCATATAAGAGCTTACATTCTAGGTTGGACCTTCCCTTTGGGCTAACAATTTGGCAATAATGATCCATTATTTTTTTTTTTGAATTATATGTCATATCCTTATAAATGTAGAAGGATAAAACAAGTGGTATAGTAATATAAATGTCTCTAATCACCCTAGTTACTACCTTTGATGAAAAAAGTAGCTAAGGAAATGTTTTGAGAGACCTGTTAGGCTCTCCAAGATTTCTTGCATAAATTTATGAAAAGGTGTGAAATTATCAAATTAGTTAGGTAGGGTGAGTAGCACAAAAAGAAAAAACAAACGAACCCCGAAATAATGGGGAAAACCTAACAAAAAAGGTAAACAAGAAAGAAAAAAATCTACATTCCCATTTATTTAGGCTTAAATCCAAATCATGACCAAAGTTATAAAATCACTAAATCATAACCAAAGTTATTTCCATTGTAGTTAATAATGATTTAAAAATTTTGAAATAAAAGTTCACATTAAGCCTACCTATTAAAAGTAGTATTGCTAAGTAGTTTTCATTAAGTTTATTATTCATATATTCATCCCAAATCTAAGTCCCTACCTAAAGAAAAATTAAAAAATATGATTCTTATTACAATCTAGCTCATTTTATATTAATTTGATCATTATGTGTGCTAGAATAGATATGATAACAATAATAAGAGACCTTAATTTTAGATAGTTAAAGAGAATTGAAAAACATCTTTAAAATCTAAATACGCTTAGTAAACTAACTCAAAAGTAAAAGTAAAGTATATTTACTTAATTTTTCTCATAACACAACCATTATGAAAAGTTCAATAACTTTAAATGATGTATCTATTGCACTAAGTAAAAGAACCTTTATAATATAAGTAAAATATAGAGAGTATCTCACATGTTTTTATTTACCTCCATGTATGAGAAATAAGTGAGCAAATTATAACAATACAATAAGAACAAGTCATTAAGCTCCAACAAAAAGAAAATTATTGTAAACAAGGAAGTTATGGAAAATGTGTACATATCCAAAACTAGTGATGTGAATGGTTCAAGATTCTAATAATGAACAAAATATTAGCAAACTACAAACATAAAAGACTAACATACCTTATTTATATTTCCAAATGGTATAACTACTTGTCAACAAAATGAAGAAAAAGTAATTTTAGTGACTAGTATGTATAAAAGGCCCCTATGATAACTTAAACAACAAAACATATGGTAGATAATATCTCACTAAATGAATAAATGTATTACATCACATAATAACGTGAGAGTTTCAAATATCCAGAGACAAATTATATGGGTAGCAATCCAAACACAATGCTTGGTTGCAATGTAAGACAAGCCAAATAGCCTAATTCTATTTTAACAATAAAAAGATTGATTTTAATCCAAGCTTAAGCAGTTTGCTTTCAATTGTAAAGTATCAAGAACTAATAACAATGATTTGTTGAACTAAGTTAACTAGTTAATTGTTAATAACATAAGATGAGTTGAGCATCATCTAATCTTCTAATTAACATAAAGTATAGCTTCAGTAAAACTCCATAATATCCAACTGAATTTAATTAAACTTTTAGCTTACATAGCAAGGTTTCATAACAAAGATTGTGGCAATTATTATATGATAAAAGGGAGAATGACAAGACAATACATTAACTAATATTTATAGCATTTCTTTTTCCTAAATTGTAAACTAATAATATGATATCTAACAATGTGCTTTACTAAATGTTAGGTTTTTTTTTTTTTGGCAACAACAAAAAGAGGATGAAAATAAAGAAAAATAAAAAAATCCCATAAAAACAAATAAGCCTCATAAATTAATTTTTAAAATTTAATTCCACTTATCCTTATAAAAAATAATGCAATATATTATATACTTAACATTTATGTATGGTGATAAATAGGATAACCTTTATTTGCTTGGTATAGGAATGACCTCTCAATGCACATGAATAACTATGTTCAACAACTTAAAAGATGAATAGTTATTTATTAGACTAAACTCGTATACATTGGAAAGGAATAAAAAAGGAAATTTTCTCTACATTCATAGGTATAATTCCTTGTCCCTCTTTCTAGTTTAATGAATATTTAATTTTTAGTTAAGACTATAAATTGTTGAATAGAGAAATAAATATGGTCATTATATTAATGAAATTATTCTATATGAGTATTAAAAATATAATTACTGCATTAATATTAATTAAGAAATTTAATTAAAATACCTTACCTAAAAACAAGGGAAATAAATAAAATGTCAAACATATTCATATGCATAAACACATAGGTAAGTATAAGGAAAAAATATGCAAAACTAGATATTTCATAAACAAATTAAGATGTTGTTAGTATCACATAGAGAAAATAAGAAAATGTTAGGAAAACTGTTGTTACCATGCCAAAAAAGGAAAAGCAAGGTCATATTACTTAAGAACACTCATGTATAATGATAACAAGCCTTTTATGCACTGACTATCAACTAATTTAAGTTACAATTACTAACTACAAATACCAAAAGTGATTCTAATCTTATGATCTTTCAGGAGTTGCAAAGTTCCTTCATATCATCATTAATTTAGTTTTTACATAAATACAACATACTTTTGCTAAACCCCCAACATTTTTGTCTTTCTTGATTAAGTCAAGCCTTTGAATATTTGCACAGTCAACTTAAAGACAAATTTTATCAAGCATTTTGCATTATATACATATCCAATAATTCCATAATTGAATAATACACATAAGTATAAACATAAAAGAATTTCTTTAAAAACTACAAAAAGTTACTAGAATTAAAACTGAAGCATTAATATAACTCCTCAATGCAAGTGTACAAGTTAAAACATAGCATAAGTTAGTCTTTTATTTGTGTAAATTCCAAGCTAGCTTTTCTTAAATCAAAAGAAACAAAGGAAAACTCTCCATTTTAAAGGTCATTCATCACCAATCAAGAATTTTCTCATAAACATCCTTCTTCCTATGAAACAACTTTTAATTTTATATAACTACAAGAAACCCAAATTTATTATTGATTAGAATAGTTAAAAGATTATATTTTTTGGTGTTATTCTTAACATAGAAACCTATATATATGGAACATTGATCCTCCGTTGAAATGTAAGAAAGTGGAAGAAAAACGAGGGAAGAAATTCCTCGGGCATCACCATCTTTGGGTTTAATATTGATTAAATTGAAACAATACTAGAGAGAACAAAGTGAGGAATCAAAGAAGAAAGAGAGAGGACATTTACGAATTTAACAATCTACAATGATGAAGAATAAACTAAATTTCATAGCACTTCTCCTTGAATCTTTAATTGGGTAGTAAATCGAGTTTGGGTTCACTTAGTCACACTGATTCCTAGACTTTTTATGACTTTTCTTACTGGGGAATTACCAAATGCATTCTGTTTGTATGTAAGATATCGATGAAATTTTAATAAAAATAGAACACCGTAAATGGTCATAATCGGATGACTAATAACTCATTAAAGTGTGACATATGGAATGTGTTTGCATGTCCATTGAAAAGGTTCTTGACAGTGATTCCAACCCGTTACATTAAAAGTTTATATTTTATATTTGTTGCTACTGTATATATCATTTAAAATTGTTGTTTATTACGATATAAACCATTTTGGTTGGAAATATTGCGTATGTTATTTAAAATTATTGTCTTTAATTACATAAACTGTATTGGTTTGGAAACATTATGTATGTGATTTCAAACTGTTATCATTAAACATATATTGTAGTAATTTGAAACTAATCACTGCGTAAAATTTACTATGGTCATACTTTATAAATATCTTTTATGTAACAGTTATAACTGCTATCTTAGTATTTTATAACAACAGTTTTAAACCACCAAAATAAATTGCTATTATAAATCATTTATGTTATAGTCCAGCGCAGGATCAGGCTTGCCACTTCCTAGAAAGTTTGCAAACCTATGCAGCTCCTGCCAATTGTGTGCGACCCTGAAAGGATTACCAAGTCCAGTATGTTCGACCCTCTGGCTCGGAAGAAATTCATCAATGTGGTGACATTTTCACGTCCACGAGGAACCAAGCTAGCTTCTTTGGCGCGGGAAATCCTTCCATCTTCCCGGCCAAATTGGACTTCCCAGAATGGGCCTCCAAGTAGAACCGTGGCATCTCTTTGCAGCAGATGTGAGAATATCTTCACAAGAGACGGTTCTTGGGCACCTTGATTCAATATCTGCTTTAATGTCATCAATGACTTGAAAACCTCTTAATGTCCCGCTGGCAAGAGCTGTTCTTTCACTTCCTTTGTAGTTCAGCAATATTGAAGAGTCACATTCATGTTCGCATTCAGGCCCCATGAGTTGGCTCCAACTGATTTGGAGGGTTGGGGGGGGGGG
>CM038600.1:40097-103781 GCA_021533255.1 Ceriops tagal | reverse complement strand
CGGCTCTGGAATTGGAGGATGGGCTTGGAGTCCTAACACTCTCTGCTTATTTGGATCCGGTGTTCTTATCCCTATAATCAAAAATCATTCTTGTATTTCTTTCTGATCTTGCCAACGTGAACCATTGCCTGCCTCTCACACTAATTCTTAACTTGTAGGATTTGAAGGAGTCTAAAATTCATGAGACCCTAAAAAAGAGTAGCCCCACCCCCTCAAAAAGTTTCACCTAATAAGATTGCCAGTATATCTTCATGCCCATATAAGAGGCATTCACGATTTGAAATCTAATAATGAAACTTTCAAGACCCGTAACAATGACCGAGATAAATAGAGATGAATGATGCAAACACGTGCAGTACAGTTCTACATATGCTAACCACACATGCACCCATATATGGGACACTCACTGCATATTATGATAGCATGATTTTGCCATGCATTGTTCTGCCTTGAGTATCCATCCCTCCATCCCTACTGAATGCCAATTATTATCGATTGATTAGAGGCATAAATTGTCGGTTGTATCACGTGGTTTGTCTTGCTTGTAGGGCTTCAAATTATCAAATATGATCTCAATTATGCAAAGTGAAACGTGGAACAACTCCAAAAACCTTACCAGAAAGAGAGAGTTCGGACGAATTAGGAAAAAGGGTTGCAGCATCTTAGAGTCTTCAACCAACAATCAAAGCGAAAAAAAAAAGAAAATAAAATAAAAGAAAAGAAATCATGTGGAGGTTGGTGGCAATTACGAAACATTCAATCAAGAACGTGTAACGTGAAGGTGCGATGAAAATGGAATACAATTAGGCCATTTGAACTAGGAATTTTTTTTAAAGAAAAAAAAAAGAGCAAAACCAAGGGAAATGGAAAAGGTTTGTGATGTCATAAATTTGTGTCTTCAAGGGAAAAGGGTTATCCGGTTGCACCGTTAATTCTTTTTCCCCCTGTGAAATGTCTGTTGGACAGCCCCATAGGCCCAATGAACTTAAATTTTTAGTTTACTTATTAGAGTAGCTGAACTGGCCCCAATGAACTTAAAATCGTGAATTTTCTCATAGTTAAAAAAAAAATTACTATATGATGTCACTAGTGCTAGAATATGAAATTAAGAGATTTTTCTTTATAAAGTTTACCTATTTTTGTGGTATAAATATGAGATGATAGTATGCATGCATATACTGTATAATGGTTATATACAGTAGTTCGGTCCTAGGAAAATTAACAGAATAATAAGATTTGTTGCAGTCGCTGTTTGAGAAATTAATAATATGTAGCTCGCTCGGCAATTTTAATTTGGACTAACAAGTATAGGGCCTCACCACACAAATATTGCAATCTTTTGATCTTCCTTCTGCGGTAAAGTTAAGGATGCTGCTTAAACAATTGCATGCAGCTGTCAACGCGCTGATTTGCGCTTAGAAGCCTCTTAATTTCTGCCAATCTTATGGCTGAAGATGAACAGAATCTTTTATCTCAAGGTTTTGGTGGAAATTTTCAGCTAGGAAGGCATCATTTCTCTTGTCGTGGAGCATGGAATGGAAGTAGTCTAACTTACAAGCAAGGTAAATTCCTTCTGGTACTCTTCTTCTGGCCTTGTTTTTTTGACAATTGCAACTTTGTCAGCAGTTCTTATCTTACTTTGACATCATCTTCAAATAATGCATGAATTGATGGTGCCTGGCAAACCACACACATTTGCTGTCGCTATAGTTTCCCTCCAAGAAAAAGAAATGATGGGAAAGTTAATGGAGAGTTTTGCTTCCATGTGATCATTGTGAATGAAGTTTTGTTTTTTTTTTCTTTAAATGAAAAGTAATTGCTCTTTGCCAATAGTATCCGTAAGCAGAGGGAAAAATAGAGATCGAAAAGGAAAGGAAATGAATATATAATAGAAACACTAAGCATGTTCCACACTTGTGGGCTGTGTGGCCTGTTGGTACCCATAGGAAGTCATGGAAATTAGGAAACAAACGCATCCAATTAGCGTGCAAAAGAATGCTTAAAGGAAACTCTAAATTCCCGTCCTTCCACTGTAACACACACACACACAAAGTCGGAATAACCCCCCCTCCCCATGTTTTTTTCGGTTTTCATTGGTTACAACGACCTAACTTAATCATTTCTAATATATAGGGTACTTCGTTTGTGCTTCCCACAAAAGATTTTTTATTTTATGCTTATTTAAAATCTGGTATCTTGGCTTTCATTCATTCACCACAATAAAGTGGGAGGAGAGAGGCAGGGAGAGGGAGAGGGAGAGGGTGATTCCCCTCCAGCTAAAAAGAAACGATCAATGATTGGTCTTTTTTCTCGCATTGTTACCTTCCTTATCCACCACTCCAGCCTGATATCCTGGGGAAGTCATGTATTCGGGCCAGCTATATATCCCGTTAAAGTGTCAATAGGGGAAGTTCCAAGTAAAAATATTACCGTATTTTTGAACCGGCTAACCCAACCAACAAATCCTCCCTTTATAACAGTCTCTTGATTCTCGCTCCCTCTATCTCTAATAATAAAACATAACAGGAACATAATCAGTTGACATTAAAATAAGCGTTGATGAAATTAATATGGGGACCACGGGGAGATTAATCAATGGCAAATTTTCAAGTGACCAAAAAGAGTGTCAAGTTCACCCCTCGTGGACAAGTTAACATAAAGCAATGCCCCTGCCAACAGGTTGTATGGCAGACTTCAACCTCTTCCAAGTTCCAACTTCTATTTTATATGCACCTCCGGCCCCCTGCCATTCCCTCTCTCGCCTCCCCAACTTTATATATAACTTCACATGTGCCCCTCTTCAATCTCTCATCATCTCTGCCTTTCTCTCCTTTTCAATATTCCCCTTGACATGTTCTGCTCCTTCTAAGCCCCTCTTGTTCCAGACCCTTCTCATAGACATAGTTGTCACTTGACACATAACATAAAGCCATATAGCCACAAACTGATCTCACATATAGCAGACATATATTTAGCTCCACAACATGTGTACCAGCTCCAAGGCTAAGGTGACAACAGGCGTTGACATAACGCCTGCAGTGGCAAGGATCAATGGCCGGCCTGTTCTTCAGCCTACGTGTAACCATGTTCCTACGCTTGAAAGGCGTAATTCACTGAAGAAAACATTGCCAAAGTCATCTCCACCATCCCCACCACCGTTACCACCGCCAAGTTTTGCCAATGGCAGTGGTAAGTCCAACAAGGCCTCATTGACACCTCCTACATCTCCAAAATCAAGGTCTCCAAGACCACAAGCTTTCAAGAGAGGAACTGATCCTAACAGCTTGAATTCAAGTTCCGACAAAATTGCGATTCCAAGGTATCCTCACGGTAATGCAAAGTCTCCTTGTTTGGAGAGGAAGAAGTCTAAAAGTTTTAAGGAAAGCACTGGCGGGACTGGTAACGTATTGCTGTTTTCCTCTGCTGAGGCAACGTTAAGTTTTTCCTCTTCCCTGATCGTTGAGGCGCCCGGAAGTATTGCTGCTGGGAGAAGAGAACAAATGGCACTTCAACATTCACAGAGAAAAATGAAAATTGCCCACTATGGAAGATCAAAATCAGCCGGGCTAGAGGTTAATGTTGCCCCTGTCGATGCCTCAACTAGCGTAACAATAGGGCCTAAAGATCAAGAAGATCAGAAGAGATGCAGTTTTATCACGGCAAATTCAGGTATGTTAGAAATTTTATAATATATTTGCACGGAAAAAAACATAAATATGTGTGAATTAATTTTGTAAGTGCTATATCTTGAGGACTATACAAGATGGAATAAACAAATGTAGTTTATGTTCCCGTTGAGGTTACCCTGTGTTTTTATTGATGTTCTTTGGACTAGATCCCATCTATGTTGCTTACCATGACGAGGAATGGGGAGTTCCTGTCCATGAGGATAAGTACGACCACCTTCTTTACTCTCTTCCTCCTTTTCTACTCTGTTTCTCCTACGACTATTGAGGGTTTTATTTGACACTCTTATGCTTCCAAAAAATGTATTGTGCAGGATGTTGTTTGAATTGTTAGTTCTAAGTGGATTTCAGGTTGGTTCAGATTGGACTTCCATCTTGAAGAAACGCCAAGATTTCAGGTGAATCAGTTGCGCCCATGTTATTTTATATTTATGTTTCTAAAGACAATTGGATAAATAACATAGTTGGTTTCTTATAATTGGTTTTTTTTTTTGTCTCTTATGATTGAGAAAAACCTAATGCCTAACTTTTATTTTTCTTTTGAAAAAAAAAAAAATCAGGGATGCATTCTCAGGATTTCAGCCAGGAATTGTGGCTAAGATTTCTGAAAAGCAAATGATGTTAATCAGCACAGAATATGGCGTTGATATAAGCCGAGTTCGAGGTGTTGTCGACAACTCTAACAGAATTCTTGAGGTATGACTAACTAAACTAATAAGCATGTTAAGATTGACATATTATCAAATTATGTCCATTACATCTCCCTTTTGCTTATGTTCCCTCTTTCCCTGCCCTATTCTTGCAAGTAAAGACTTGATCTTCCCTTTGTTCAAATTACAAAAGAACCGTTTTTAAAAATCCACTGGATTGTCGGCTGGAATGATGTAATGATCTATTGTTAAGCCCCCTTAAGCCTTGAGGGGATTTCTAATTTGGTGAAAATTGTATTGATCGGCTATTGCTTTATAAAATCATGGTGGGACCCATGGTTACTTAGTTGGACCTTACCCGACTATAAGGTCACCGTACATGGGGGGTTGCCATGGTGTTACGAGCTTGTCATGATGTATCGTATTTAATGTCATTCCAGATCAAGGAGGAGTTCGGGTCATTTGACAGGTATATTTGGGCATTTGTCAACAACAAACCCATCTCCACCCAGTACAAATTCGGCCACAAGGTGCCGGTGAAGACTTCAAAATCAGATACCATCAGCAAAGACATGATCAGGAGGGGTTTTAGGTTCGTGGGTCCAACCATGGTCCACTCGTTTATGCAAGCAGCAGGCTTAACCAATGACCACTTGATCACTTGTCACAGGCACCTTCCATGCACCTTACTGGCAGCAGCGCGCCGGCTTAAGGAACAACGAGCTCCGTAGTAATTGTTTTTTTTTTTTAAATATATTTTTAATGATATTAAAAAAGAAGCATGCCAAAGGCATTCATGGGCGAGCAGGTTGTCTAACTTTTGAGTGGTTGTGTAGAGCATTATATTATACAATGATAGGAAGAAGATTAGAATGGGCTATCACTTTGTGAGGAATTGGCTTGTTGAGATTTTTTCCTTGCCTGTTAAGACAGTGTGGGTTTGTTTGTTGATGAAATAGATTGGAGAGAAGAGAAAAAAAGAGAGTTTGGCATAATGCTGTGGTGTGGTGCAGGAGACAGGGAGCATGTGCGAATGCAAATTGGGAGGCACTTTGCCATGTGTGGGAGTGTCAGCCGCTGTTTATTCCATGCATGTGGCCCAACCAAATTTGCATTGTTTTGAGGGTCTTCTTCCACTTTTTTAATATTTAGGACGTAGGTCCTCCCTCTGCATCTCTCTTTTTGGTTTGGGTTTGAGTTGTAATTCCAGTGTAATTTCAATCTAACACCTCTTTTAGCCTTGAGGTGGATGTTATGCTCCAAAATGCATCTTGGAATTTGGCAGTGCAATCTGTTTTCCTTTTTGTTATTGGTGACAGCAATGCTTGAAACATGGCCATGTGCTGCTGTGCCATTTGGCTGTAGAATATGCCTTTTCCCCCATTTTGTTAGGGAGATGAGCATCTGCTTCATGTGCCCACCACTCTCTTTCCACTCTCTCTCTCTCTCTCTCTTTGTTTATTTATTTAAAAAGAAACGAATGTGTTTTAAAAAGATTTGAGGAAGTCTGCCTTTTTTGAGACCTTTCTCCCCGTCTGTCCTCGTGGGTCTCCGCCATTCAAAGGCTTTCCCCGCCGAAACCCACCAACAGCAATCTCCTTAATATGGATGGGTCTCCGCCATTCAAAGAATCCTAGCCCAAACTTACACTAGTCCATACCAGACGGTCCAAGTGAAGGAGTCCAACTTAAACCCAGCGCAGTTTAACCCAACAAAGGCGAAGCAGCAGCCCAGCGCTGTCACATTATTTTCCCGATAAGACAGAAGCCCAAAAATACTAGTTCACTTTTAATTATACTGTAGCATATATACCGTCTCATTACAAAAAAATATTTGCTTTTTCTCTTTGGTCGCAACAAATTCAAAATATCTGCAATAAACTAGAGCTGTAATCGGAGTCAACTTATAAAAAAGAAAAAAAAAAGAAAGAAAACGAGGTCATGAGTTTGCAAACTCATATTGATTAGTTATTTTTTAATTATTAGATATAAAAATATATGTAAATAATTATTATATATAATATATTAAAGTAAATTTATTAATTATTTATTCTATATGAATATATATAAATCAATATATTCAAAAGGATTAATCCTGATACAAAATATTTTAATTATTACACATAAGAAGGTGTACACATGATTTTGTAACTATTATCAATTATGGCATTAGTCAGCCGCGCATAACCTTTTTGATTGCGAATGGGATCCTCCTCCTCTAACTAACTACTTCGTGAACCTTTGAGTAATGCAAATTTCCCACCCTCCCACTTTTTACATCCCTCTCTCTTTTTTAATATTGTTGTCAATTAAAAGTTACTCGTTAAAATAAATTCTGTGTTCGTGAAATCAAATTGGGATCCCAAACGACACCGCCTAATACATTTCCTGTATTATTATTATTCTTATTATTATTAGTATTCGTTAAGAGAGAAAGTGGTCTCTTTGTCTCTCTCTCTCTCTCTCTCTCCTCTCTCTCTCTCTCTCGAAAGAAAGTTGAAGAAACTTTGATTCGAAATCCCTAGTTGTTGTTGTTTCGGGTCTCTCTGTCTTTCTCCCTCTGTCTATCTGCCTTTTCCATTCCGTTTCTATACAGAAACTCAGCGAGCCAGCCATCAATCCATCGTCTTCGTCTCGTTTCCTTATATCTCTGATTCTAATCTCTTTCTTGAATTGAATTGAAAGGCCAGTTCCATTTTCTTCTTCTCAGTTGTTTTTTTTTATTCTTCTTTTAATCTTTTTTTTTTTTGTTTATGTTGCCTTCTTACTACTAATAATAATAATTATTTATTATTTATTATTTTTATCTCATCGTTATCAGACCTAGAGTTAAGGAATCTAAGTAGTAGGTATATTGGAATAAGGGCGTAGATAGATAGAATTATAAAAAATAAAAATACAGTTAATAAGAAGGGAGAAGTAACAACCATGCCGCTCTTCATCGCCGACGATGACCTAGCCGCCCACTCCTCCGACGCCTCCTACGTGGCCTCCAAGGCCGACGACTTCATTCGACCCTTGCAGGCTGAGCTCGACTCCGTTAGGGCAGCCGCCGATGCCGCCGCCATCACCGCCGAGCAGACTTGCTCCTTCCTCGAGAACAAGTTCCTCTCCCTCTCTGCCGATTCCTCCAAGCTCCAATCCGAAAATGTTCATCTCCAGTCCTCCCTCGACGATCGCCTCTCCCAGCTCGCCCAACTTCAGGCCCAGAAGCATCAGCTCCACTTGCATTCCGTAATTTCACTCTTGCTCCCCATACTTCTTCCTCCCTCTTTATAAGATAAGATGCGTTGCGTTGTGGTTTTTGATCTAGGAATTGAATTTAATGAAATTCATTATTGGATGGTTTGTTATTATTGCTACTACTAATAGGATTGCTTGTTGTTAGTTTTTTTTTTTTTTTTAAACTCTAAGTCTGCGTCATATGTATATTTCAATTACGTGATAATGTACTGCGCCACCATTAGCACTTCGGAGTCTGCATAATATCTTAATAGTTGTGATCTATGGTTACTGTCATTTGGTTCTTGTATACATATTTTGTTAATATTTGATACACGAATGTGAAATGAATCAAAATAATATGATATTCACTCATTAAACTTGAATAAAATTTATTATTTTGTAATCAAATCTTACTAATTATCCCAACTAACCTGTCTTTCTATCCCTGGAACCGGACCTGGACCAGGACAGGCACTCCATAAATAGTTCACAAGAAAATAAATATTTAATTATTATTCAGTAATATCTTTTGGCTTTTAAGGGGAGACACATACTCAGATTGGATAAAAGGAACCCAAATTGTGGCTGATTAGTCCACTGCAATTCTTGCTTTATTCACTGCATTGACTTTGGCTGGTCTGTTGGCCAAGCAAACTTTAATCATCCTGCTGTAAATAATAATTTTGATAACTCTGGATGGTCTGGTCTGGCATTGATGTTATTTTTGGCTGGTCTTTTGTTTTTGATTGTTTTTTCAGATTGGAAAGGATGGCGAAATAGAAAGATTGACTATGGAGATGTCAGAGTTGCATAAGTCTAAGAGTCAGTTGATAGGGTTACTGGAGCAGAAGGACTTGGAGATTAGCGAGAAGAATGCCACTATCACTAGCTACCTTGATAAGATTGTCTGTGCTTTTTCACTTTCAACCTCAGTATTTGCTTTTGGATTTACTTTTATAATCTAAGGCTAACATTCTTTTGATGTTTGTTTATGAAGGTCAATTTGACTGATAGAGCAGCACAGAAGGAGGCTCGTTCAACTGAAATTGAGGCAGAATTAGCACGCTCTCAGGGTAACTGTGCTCGCCTTTCACAGGTTTGTCTTCTGCTCATGGTTTAACTGGCTTTATTACTTTAGTTACCTATTACATTGGTGTTTCACTGGCTACCCATCTTACTAGGTAGCAGGTTCTTCCCTTTCTTTTCTCTCTTTCTTTTCCATTTCCTTTTTGGCTTTTTGATTATGCTATAGGTTTGATTTCATTGACTTCTGCAATCATTGATTCAGCATATCTGTTTTCTGCTTCCTGCTTCTGATGTTCTTCTTTTTCTGCATATATCTTTTCCTTTGCTGCATCCAATTATTTGTACTGTTCTTCTCTTACATTTTTTTAATTTCTAAATGATGGATGGAAGTAGGAGAAAGAACTTATTCAGAGACATAATATGTGGCTAAATGATGAGTTGGCTGGCAAAGTTGATGAACTTATTGAGTTGCGCAAAAATCATATGGACCTTCAAGAAGACCTCTCTGCTAAACTTGCAGATGTAAGCATTCAATTAGTTGTGCTTCATAGTCCTTGGTTGCTCTGCTAGCCAGTATCTTTTGTACTATGACTAATCTTATTCAGTGGCTTTTCAATTGTTTTAGATGGAAAGGAAACTCAATGAATGCTCTAGCTCCTTAAAGTGGAATATGGAGAAGGTAAAGGAGTTGGAAACGAAATTAACAGCTGCTCAGGAGGTGTGATGCTTTGCTTTGAGAATTAAATTCAACTTCATATGATTGGTGACTTGCCTTACAATTTCTTTTTCGTTTCCGTGTGAAGGAATTAGTCTCATCTAAAGATGCTGCTGCAGCCAATGAAGACAGATTTAGTGCTGAACTCTCTACAGTAACTCTCTATCTCTCTCTATTTTCCGAATGTTATAATGGAGTTCAGCCCAAGTTTGAGATGCATTGGCTTCTCATTAGTGAGCTGCAAGATAATGTTACTTTAGTAGTGGTCAATCAGGTGTTAGATTTGGGCATTCTGATTGTGCTTGTGTTGTCTCTGAGGATTTATTCTACTAAATTTTGCAAAACTTCTAATATTTTTATTATAACCTTCAGTCAATGGACACTGGCTTTATAGAAAGTGGTGTGTTGATGCTCTCTTCAACCTCTTAAGAAGTGCAAAGAGGATGCCAGGCCTTGTTTGTTTGAAATGATTTTTTCATAAAAGCACATTTTTAGCTGTTTTCCCCTGCATTGTGGATTATTCTGTTGTGAGCAAAGTCATGGTTATTGTGAAGCCTCCAATGTGGTGTTTAAGTTGATAATGGTTTTGTTTACTTTAAAATTGTGGAATGAACTGGAGCAGTTCTTATTGTGCCCTTTTTTGGGGATTGCCACTTTTCCATTATTGTTTGGTTAAAAGTGCCACTTTCACATTCTTTTTTTAATATATATATTTTTTTGTATTGCCATCTATCAACTGTGAAATCTATGCAAAAGCTGCTTATTTTGTGTTTGGTGGGTGTGCACCTTTTGGTTTAGCAGGTGCTTTGTGCTGCATGGTATAGTAGATTTACCTTTCCATTTCAACTTTTAAGGTGCTGCATGTAGAACTTTGAGTTATATTGGGTTCATTGGAAATTTTTACTGTATTGTAGTTGAATAAGCTTGTCGAATTGTATAAAGAAAGTTCTGATGAATGGTCTCGGAAGGCTGGAGAGCTTGAGGGTGTGATCAAGGCTTTGGAGGTGAGTTTTCTTTTTCCTTTTTGTGGTAAATGCATAAACATTTCAGAGAAAGTCATGGAATACTACTACATGAAATATCTGAATACACATTTGCTTGCTTTATTTGCTCTAATTTTTGTGGGATCATAACAGAGTCATTTGAGTCAAGTTGAGAATGATTATAGAGAGAGGCTGGAGAAGGAAGTATCTGCAAGGAAGCAATCAGAGAAGGTATATGTTGGCTTCTGTTACATTTCTTTTTATTTTAGACATGTAAACTCTACAGTCAAGCAGTTGCTGCAATTATTGTTTGGTTCATGTTGACTTGTGTATTCAGAGAAAAGTTTTCATGGGTGATTTACCTTTATTTATTTAATATTTGGGGTTAGTAGGGTGACCCTGATGCAAAGTAAGGATTCATTTGTTGGAGGTGAAGGGTTTGAGTTAGAGATATCCTCTTTATGAAATGCATCTCACCCGCCCCAGATGCTGCAATCTGAAGTTTTGTGCATTGAGATGCTCCTTTTTAGGAAAAAATCTTTAGGGGGGGTTTTTGGTGATGTTTGATTAACTTTGGTTGCTGATTCATAGGAGGCTGCAGACTTGAAAGATAAACTGCAAAGTTGTGAAGCTGAGGTTGAAAGTAGTAGGAAAGCTAATGAGCTTAATCTTCTTCCAATTGGCAGTTTCTCAACAGAAAGGTATGGGCATGATTTAGAGGAATGTAAAGATCAATGCTGTTAGATGCTAGTGCTCCAGTTCATTTGGTGATTGTGATTCATCTTGATTTAGTAATTACACTTATTCACTACTTAGCTGAAATTAAGTCTCATTCATGTCCCCATGACCTTATTGTTTGAGTAAGTGGAAGGAGCCTCCTGCAATGTTTATTTACTTTTTGATCTCATGATTTTTGGCATATTAGTATTGAATCACAAAAGAGATTTTTTTTTCTCAAGCTAGCAATTATTTTGTTGCTTCTTATTCTGAGCAGAATTGTAAAACAATTATAGCATGCGTTGCCCACTAATTGAATCAAATTGCTGCCAAAGGCGACAAAAACCAGAATGTCTACTTGTTTTTGGCTACTTCCAAGTTCCTTGAATTTAAAAATTACTTTTCTTTTTAAGTTCTTTTTTAATGTTGGAGGAGTTGGCATTATAAAACTCGCCTCCTATTCCAAATATGTCAAGAAATGACACAAAAAAGGAATGGAAAACGAAACATTTGATGACATTTATTGGTTGGTATTTTGCTGTTTAATTGACTACCATTGCACATTCAATTTGAACTTTGCGATCTTAGGTAGCTAAAGTGGTAAGCATTGGTTTAGTGAATTAAATTAGGAATTATTATGTTACAAATCATTTTAAGGCTATTCATGTCCTACTCTTAGGATATTTTAACTTAGGCACAAAGGTGATGAGAAAATAAATTATTTTAGACCCTAGGCCTCATTGTCATTTTGATTTGCAATGCAGTGAAAGTTCCTAGGAGGTACAAATTTGGGAGGTTTATTTTCATCATAAGCCTTTGAGTATTTTGACAATATTATTTATTTTATCCTAAAATTTTCAATTAAATTAATTTCATACCTTTACTTTACTCTAATATTTAGTTGCTTCTTTTTCTTCATTTTCAACTAAACAAAGGTTTAATTATCAACATAGCAACATGAAAACTAAAAAAGTGAAAATTAGAATGGCCCCAAATGTGGGATCATTTGTAGTTAAATAAAGCGGTAAATTTGATGCATTTTGGAATATGACTGGATGATGGAGAGGGAAAGTAACACATGCATGACCAATTCATTTTATAATTTTCCACCCTTAGTGAATGAAAGTCTGATCAACTTCTTTTCGTAACAGCTGCCTTATGAGAGTCCTAAATGGAGAAGACTCATTTAGTAAGCATAACAAAGAAAGGGGTGGGAAAGTTTTGTTGGGTGTTCAATTTTTATGTGGGCAATGAATCTTTTGTTCTTGTTTTATGTGATACTTAGTCTTGTGCTGCTTTAATGAGGAACTTCCACTGCTGCACATGCTATCGATGTATGAAGGTGCTATCATTTGTTCTTGCTAGGTTGAATCTAGATGGCAGGGGGTAGAGGTCTCTTAGGTGGTGGCTTTTTTGTTCAGAATGCCAAGGCTGGGACTGCATCAGTCTTTAACAACATGTGGACAAGATGCTTATAGATACCCACAAAGAGACTGAGTAATGTGGTGGGCATCTGGGAAGATGTGCTTTGAAATGAAATATCATTGTTCCTATTTAGGGAGCTGTAGGGGTGCAAAAATTGATCTTTGTTAGTAGGCTATATTTAAAACAGGTGCTTCATTAGAGCTATGTTTCTTTGCCTAAAAGCAACCCACTGGAGGATTTCAACTATTGTTGAACTTGAATGGAGGAATATGCTTGTGAGTAGATATTTTCTGGAGAAGTTTGCAATTAAAGTGGTTAATTACTGGGTTCTACATTGTGAATGTGGGGTAAGCTCAATGGGTGCTAGGAGGATATTTGAAAACTCATGGGTTTTGAGTGGTTCATTTCTGTTATCTAGGAATAGTATGAGAATAGTTGTATGTTATTAACTGAAGATGGATGAAGTCATAGTGATAGAACTGGACCCAGACATTGCTTCATGCAGAGAGTTGAGTTGAACCAATGTATCAATGATTTTTGATATTTTATAATATTTAAGTATATATTTTATTTTTTTATAGTTAAACCAATGTATCAATGATTTTTGATATTTTATAATATTTAAGTATATATTTTATTTTTTTATAGTTAACATAATTTTGACTTTAAATGAATGTAAATGATTTTCTTAGAATAAAATTGCACTTACTTTTTTATTGAATTAAATATTTAATTTGATATTTAAAATACTTTAATTTAAATTTAAGTATTTTAAGTGATAAAATCTTTTGGTCTAAAATTTTAAAATAAAAATTAAATTGAAAAAGTAAATAACACGGGTTGTTTTAAAAATTGAATCTATGGTCTAGTTTATTGATTAAATGGTCTGAATGTGTGCTACTGTTTGGGTTTAGTAGTTGGCTGAAATGACTTGGAGATGGATGCAGTACTTTGCACCCACTTAAAGGTGCCATGCTACATAAGGCTCCTACACTGTGGGGTTTAAAGAAGGGTCAGATGTTGACAACTTTATCCTTGTTTTCACAAAAAGGCTGTGACCTCCAGTCACAATGAACTAACCTTACTGTTACACTCATAGAAGAAAACTGTTAATGCTAGATATTGGTTAACTTCACCTATAAGGTCTAATGTTTTACTACTTTGTTATTGTTATAGGTGTACTGATGGCAGCATTGAGGAGAGTAGCATGGTAGTCCCCAGGATTCCAGTTGGAGTTTCCGGAACTGCATTGGCAGCTTCTCTTCTCCGTGATGGTTGGAGTGTAAGCTACTAATAGTTGGTCATATTTCAGCTGTTATATGTGTGTGTGTATGTTGATGAACTCGGTATATTGAATTTTTTTTTTCTTGTGTCAACTAGCTGGCTAAAATGTATGCAAAATACCAAGAGGCTGTTGATGCTCTTCGACATGAGCAGTTGGGAAGGAAGGAATCTGAAGCGGTGCTGCAGCGGGTATTGTCTGCATTTTGCATTAAATTGTTTGTAATCTGGTTCAGTAAGAGTGTAGAATTCTAATATCAATGCTTTTAGCTGTGTTGCTAATTTTAATGTCATCATGGGAGGCCTGCCTCCATTCCTCAATTTATCCTTGTGATTACTATTTGTCTTTGGTCACAGTATTGCAGATATTCTTTTGTTGTTAATCGGTATTGTTCTGCATTCTTTGACTTCGATTCTGAGGCTAACTTCATGTTGCAGGTCCTCTGTGAACTTGAGGAAAAAGCAGGAATGATTTTAGATGAAAGAGGTATGTGCTTGACTGTTAGAAGTTAAGATAATAATTGTCTCCTTTACTGTTTTTTTTCCCCTGCTTTTTTTTTTTTTTAGATTTGCTTTTGGGAAAAAATCTTTGTATCTGGGCTCACATGAAGCAATTATTTTTTCACATTAATTTGCAATAATGATTGTAGCACATTACATTCATACATATTCTAAAAGAGAAATGGGTTTAGTATACTAATAGTTCATTAATTTTGTAAATTTATTATGACATTCAAAGTTTCACAAAATGTCTCACATAGTAATTTTGGGTAACAAATCTAGCATGCCATCAAGTCAGTTGAACAGAATCCAGTAGGCCACCTGAATTGGGTTAGTGGGCTCAAGTGAGCTGCCCTAACTTAATGGCCACTCCAAAGCTCAATTGACCAACCCCAATTAATTATGATAAACTAATCTCTTCCCATAACTTGATTAAATACTAGCAACATACAATCCTTTAAAAATTGAAAAAGAAATAACCTATCTCATTGAATTTTTAAACACTGAAAACAAGAGTTATCTTGTAAAGAAAAATTAAAGAAGAAATCACTTGTCTCTTTGAATTTCTAAATGAATGAATCAATGGTAGCAGTTGCAATTGTCCTCTGCCATTCTTTGGAAAATCATGATTATTGTGGTAAACATAAGCAAATCCACTGTGTCAGGTTTGATTCATATTCATCTTTCATCTTGGGATGAGATCCTCAGAAGATTAAGCTTCTAATGCATGTAAACAACGGACCCATTGTAGGATTGGCCTCCAATAATCACCAAAATTTGTATCAAATGAGCAGCAAAGACCTTGTCATCACCACATATGAACAAACTATCCAACTGGTTTGGTTAAGCCTCTCTCACCTCCTCCTTAGAGGCAAACGAGACAGTAAAAATACCCCTAAGCACCAATTCTGCCACAGAGTTGTGGCTGTCAAAGCAGAGCTTCTTGCCTGACTTGTTGAACCCAATCAAGATCACAATCACAACTAATCCACATATGATTGCACCCCAGGATTTGACCATTTTGTGATTGGGTCTAATTTGTGTTTCGGGTTGACCCAAGCCCATACCAACAAATCCATGCCAATAAGTGATTTATATTCTACATCAGATTTTGAGCCTCATTGATGTGCCATGGCATGTGATGTAATGAATTCTGTGGGATGGCTTCCAGCAATCTCAATGGCTGCTCTGTGTTCAAATTGTGGGTTGGAAGTAGTACGTGGATTCATGGCAGCTCATGTCTTAGTTAGGTTCAACAAGTTGGTCTGGAAGTTCTGATTCAATGATGCATTAGATGCTATGTAGTTCTACGACAGATGTGTCTCTTGAGGGTAATTTTCATTGCATTGTTTACCTCTGAGGAACACATTACCTGAACAACCTATGGGTTGTTCATAAGTGTCAGTGGAAAGCACCTGTCTGCTCATTCATTACAAATTTTGGTGATTAGTGAGGGGGTTGGTGCTAAGATGAGTTCATTGTTTTACTTAGCCACGGGGTTGAATTGCTGAGTACCTTGTCCAAAGATGAGCTGATGGATACCCAACATGGTAGGTTTGCTTGTGTTTGGTAAGATATGATTCTCCTGAGTGCAATTGAAATTACTGCTACTACTACTATTGATTTAATTCTCTATAAATATAAAGAGGCACATGAATTTTTCTTGTTAATTTTTTTACAGGCATTGTGTTGGCAATATTTAATTGAGTTTTGGGTTGGGATTATTTTACTTCAATTAATTGAGTTGTATAGTTGAGTTTTGAATTGGGCTTTAAGTTGGGATTATTTTACTTCAATTCTGCCACAGAGTCTTCATCCCAGTAAATCCATGACATAAGTAATTTGTATTTTCTGTCAGGTTTTTATCCTAATTAGTGTGTTATGCCAAAAATTCTTACTAGAGGCATTTTGTGACTTTTTAAATGACTTGCTTGATTTGTGAAAATACGCAAAGTTAAAGATATATAAAGACCCTAAAGTAAACTCAGGGTTCTAGTTCCCTGCGCAGGGATGACATGAAGATACTAAAAAACTTATTGGAAGCTTGACTTGTTGCTTAAGAAACATAAATCCTCTCAGCAAAAGCCAATGTAGATGCAAGTGTTTTGTATAGCCACAGTTGTTGAAGTGCTCATCTATCATCTTTCTGTCTACAGCAAAATGGAGTTGTTCTTTTGTCTTGAAGCTATTTTTGAATATAAATGATTATTTTAGAACAGCTCATGTTTTATGCACTGATAGAGTGGTTTCTACAGCTGAATATGAAAGAATGGTGGAGTCATACTCTCTCATCAATCAAAAGTTGCAGCACTCAATTTCTGAACAGGCAAATTTAGAGAAAACCATACAAGAACTGCAGGTTATGATATGTTCTAGGCTGTTCTATCTAGTATTATCTGTAAATATTTTCTGTGACTGATGGTCATGAGTTTGTATCCAGGTGGCTTTGAGGAGGCATGAACGAGAGTACAGTTTGGCACAGAAGGAAATTGTTGACCTTGGAATACAGGTTGCAACAGTATTTTTCATTGCCCTTGCATTTAATTGCTACCAATTTTTTATTTTAACTGGATGAATGTCTCTGTATTCCTTGATCTAAAAACACAAACTGTTGGCATTTCCTAGCTATTTTGGCCACCTTTTCGTGAATATTGAAGCAATTTCGTTGCACTTGCTGTTATTAATTGCTACCAACTTCGTTAAGTTTCACAACCGCTTTGAGATGTGCTTTTAATTGGCTACATGTCTATATCTTTTTCATACCACAAACAAAAACTGTAGACATATCCTAGCTTTTTCAGCCATGTGCACATGGATATTGAAGCAGTGATGTGTGTCACACTGATGCAGCTTCCCTTAAGATGTGCCTTGAACATTGCCTTAATTGTTGTTTTTTTCCCCAAATTTCAATTTTTTAGGCATTCTGTCATATTTCATCTTGGTATATCTCAGTATTTGAGATGTTGGTGACTAAGTCTGTTAGCAGCACCTCCAAGTGCCTGAGAAAGCAATGTCATCTATTATCTGAAATGCAAGTTCCTAATTCTTGGCATTCTGCTGATCAAATTGTAGGTGACAGTACTCCTCAAAGAATGTCGTGATATACAACTCCGCTGTGGATCTGCTGAGCCTGACCAACCTGGTGACCACACAGAAATTGCTGCTGTTGAACAGGATGCAGTGCTTGATGCTGAAAAAGCAATTTCAGAACGCCTTGTAAGTTTTTCTCCTTAATTTTTTCTGGTCTTGATACATTCACTTCAACATCTTTTCTCTTTGGCAAATATTAATCACTTATTGACATGTCATTCCATTGGACGATGTTTCACAGCTGACTTTCAGGGACATAAATGGACTAGTTGAGCAAAATGTTCAGCTCAGGAGTCTTGTCCACACTCTTTCTGACCAGATTCAAAATTCAGAGATGGACTTCAAGGTTTTCATGTAGAATTAGTGATCTGTTTATATATTCTTTTGCTTATGGAGCTTTTGGTGGTCCATTTTGCATGTTTAAACGACCTATTAATAATTTTTCTGTGGATGTCATGAAATTGCAGAAAAAGCTTGAAATGGAGCTCAAAAAACATACCGATGAAGCTGCCTCTAAAGTTGCTGCAGTGTTACAAAGAGCTGAAGAGCAGGGGCGCATGATTGACTCTCTTCATACTTCTGTAAGGCTCTTAAAGCATTCTGTATCTTGGTTGATTGTCACCTAAATTGCCTTTTAAATGTTGTTCATGTTGTTTATGTGATTTTCTTCTTGTTATATGGTTCATTTCATTGTTATTTTGTCATGTGCATAGGTGGCAATGTACAAAAGGTTGTATGAAGAGGAACACAAGCTGCATTCTTCTCATTCTCACTCTTCAGATGCTATTGCAGGTTGTCTGTCTTATCTCACTGAAGTTTGCTTGATGCATGTTGTAATCCCTTTGCAAATAACTCTTGCAACATTTATTATACTGCCCCTAAAAGCACAAGTAGGTGTGATAGAAGTGCTAAGAGGCAAGAGATAAGCCATGAACTCAGTGGTAGTTGTTTATTACCATTAGGAAGACAAAGCAAATTATTTTGCTTGCAGGCACACGTAGTGCTGATGATTTTTTTCCCTTTCCTCTGAATTGATAGTCACCTGCATTGAACAGTGCCTTGCTGGTGTTCTCCACACCTTTTGGTTGTAAAGGCCCTTGAGGTCTTGAATTCAAGACCTCTACAATAAATAACAAAGAGGATTTAATGTCCTGGATCTGGTTAAGCAGACACCACTGATGCTACTTTGCCTGATTTACTGCACACCAATATTTTCTTACATGTACATGCACTTATTTTTCTTTTTTCACACTCCTTTTTAAATTTGGTATCTTCTGCTGCATATTGTGTTGTTTTTGGCTGTATAGCTTTGATCCTTAAACAAAATATGCCTTTTCCTTTCACCAAAAGCAACAAAGAAAGAAAGAATGTATGGAGGAGAGGCTATTATGGCATACAAAACCCAGAGCAAGAAATTTTGACCATACTACCATTTAAAGAAGAAAACAGCTATAATACTGGTTGAGCCAAATGTAACCTGGAAAATGAATGAGTTTTGGAGTGTAGGGAGCAATACCGATATCAAATTCTGGGTTCTAAGTTATCACACCCTGTTATTTTTAAAATTCTTGAGTTTGAAGTATCCACCACTATGTTGATTCCAATGCCTCCAGGTGCAATGCATCTGCTGTTTGATTAGCAGCTAATGATCATTTCTGGAGAATCACTAAAGAGAGAAATTATATCCATGGTGTATTGGCATTATTTATGTATATTATTTCTGATATTCCTGAAACTTGCATTTCATTTTTTTATTGAACAAATATATGTGGATATCAGACATTATTTATGTTAAATTGTCATTCTCTGCTTCTCTGATGAGCTGCACCTCTTCTTATGAAACATTGATCTAATTTAAAAACTTGCAGTTGTAGAGGATGGAAGGAAGGATTTCTTGGCTTTGCTCGAAGGCTCCCAGGTCTGGTTGACTCTGGAAATTGTTGGGATAATCATACTTCAATTTACAATGTTGCTTATGCTTGAAACATGTGTCATACTTCATTCAATACAGGAGGCTAGTAAAAGGGCCCAAGAAAGGGCTGCTGAGCAACTGAGATCTCTTGAAGAAGATTTGGGCAAATCTCGGTAAAATTTCTCTTTACCCCTTTTCTCTGTAGACAGCATTTGCACAGTTCCCATTAATTGGATGCTCCTTTTATATTCTCTTCTATTTTCTTTTTCATCAATGCTTATTTTTTCTTGCCGATGTGTCTGATACATTAGTGCTACTCTTCCTTTTATTTTTCATTTTCCATCAAATATTTGTTTGCCATCATGCAAAGAGTTGTGAATTCAACTTTCCCATTTAAATGCTCATGTATTTAAATCATCCTTGCTGACTTGGCCCTGAATGTCTCGCTTCTCTGTCCATAGAGCCCATTTGATTGTAATGATTTTCAGAAAAAAGAAAAAAGAAAAAAAAAGGAAAAAGATAATAGTCTACAGACTAATCAATCAATTTTTAGTAATTTCCCAGTTTTGTTTTTTTTTTAAACTATCATTCTGTTATTTTTCTTTGAGATGCAATTGGGTTGTGCCACATTAATGTCTCCAATTTAAATTAAACCATGTTATTTGCTTCGCATCCGTAGTCTGATTTGAGGAATCATAACTTGCATAATCATGGAAAAGAATGTATCTACTCTAGCCATTATATCAAATTTTGAATTCCCCCGTGTCCAATTCTACAATTTCTTTGTGGCACTTTTTTTTATTCTTATTACTATTTTTTTTAGCATGCAAACAAGTTTGCTTTGTGTGAGGAGCTGAAATGTTAGGTTGGATAGGACTTAGGAGGGTCCAGGGAACCATCACTCAAGAGCTGATAAGTCTAAAACCATGCAAAGACAAAATAATAATAATAATACTAAGAATAAGAAATAAATAAAAAAAAAAAACGAATAAAAGTTTGAACCCGTGAACTGATAGGATTTTCAACCCACAATATGATGAGTAATGAGATAATCCATAATTGCCCTTCTGGCTTGCTCATGTTTAGCAATACCTTTACGACTTCTGGTAGTTTTCATTATTGGGTCAAATTAAAACGTGTTCATAAGTTTAGAATTACTTTTCTTTTTTGAAAGAAGGTGTGAACCGCCGTTTCAACAAATCCATGATCGACGTTCATGGATATCCCTGTTAAGGACGTGCCCCCCAGCAATTTTATGTTTTTCTTTAGTGGAATGGTTATGTATGTGGTATTATGAGTTGATAACTTGATTAATATCATCAGTTTAGTTTGTTTCTCTGATTTTGTAGCATAAATGATGACATGTGTTTGACAAAATCACATCTTAATAGTTTTATGGATTTGGCTGTATGTACACTGGCTTCTGTATGCCATCTTATGCCATATATTTTGTATTTGGTTGCTAGGAGTAACATTGTATCACTACGATCAGAATGTGAGAAGTTGGCGTTGGATGCAAAATTTGCCAATGAAAGGCTTGATAGTTTCAAGAAAGAATATGACCATCAGGTGAATTCACTTTGAAGTTTTCCCTCCAAGCATCTACCTTTGTGCCTTGCCTATGAGTAAACGATATATCTTCGCATGTGCATTAGCATTCATTTTTTTGCATTTGATGACAGAGAAATGAGATTACCAGCATTAGAGCTAGGAATGTGGACCTCATTAGCATTCATTTTTTTGCATGTGATGACAGAGAAATGAGATTACCAGCATTAGAGCTAGGAATGTGGATCTTTCACAGTTGATAGTTGAGTATGAAAGGAAATTACGGGAAAATTCAGAGACTTTGCAGGCATCTGAGGAACGCTCGCGCAAATTATCTATGGAGGTAAATGAATATAACATGGAGCTGTTATCTTGGAACTATTTGACATTACTTACATGAGGCAATGTTTTGCAACAGGCTTCTGTTCTGAAGCTCGAAAAGGATATGTTGTCAAATGCCGAAAAAAGAGCCTGTGATGAAGTCCGTAGTCTGTCAGAGAGAGTCTATCGACTGCAGGTTGAGACAGCTGTGCCATTCTAGTATATTTACTATTTATATGTTCTAGTTTGTTTTTTTCACCCATATATAATTGAAATTCTGCATGCAGGCTAGCTTGGACACTCTTCAGAGTGCTGAGGAGGTTCGTGAGGTGGGTTGTTTTGGTGAATTTAGTTGTTATTGCCTCATCTTGAATTCATTTTATCACATTTCTTTCAATCAAATTTTGGCAACTGTAGGAAGCGAGAACAGCAGAGAAGAGAAAACAAGAGGAGTATGTCAAACAAGTTGAGGTAATTTCTGATCTGCTGTTGACCTATGTTATTTTGTGCTTCATAAATTGGCTTGGCTGCTTAAGGCTTTACCTCCCAATTTTCTATATTTTGTTCTTATGTCTCACATGTGCGGGCTATCTGCTAAATTGCTGAGTGTTGCTTTATCAAAATAGTAAATGCTATCTGATTTTCTTTGAAGTTGTAAGTTCAATCTTTTGTGTACCGCAAGCGAATTTGAAAATTAAACTCTTTTCCAAACTACTTTTTAATAGAGGGAATGGGCTGAGGCAAAGAAAGAGCTGCAACAAGAACGGGATAATGTCAGATGTCTTTCTTCTGACCGTGACCAGACTTTGAAGAATGCAATGAGACAAGTTGAAGAAATGGCGAAGGAATTGGCCAATGCCTTGCATGCTGTTTCGGCTGCTGAGACTAGGGCCAGTGTTGCTGAGGTTATCATTTGTTTCAAAACTTCCTAGCATAGTTTCATAATTTCATGTTAATTCCTGCAATTTAAGTGCCCAAGCAGAATAGGCCTCCTGAATTATCTAATGAACATTCATTTGGCTGATCCTTTTGGTTTGATGATTGCTTATCAGGCCAAACTTTCTGATTTGGAGAAAAAGATTAAAGCTTCAGATTTTAAGGTTTGTCCATCAACAGGATTTGTTTTAGCTTCAGCGAGTGAAGTTCTTTTCCTTTTTAGTTTTTTCAAGAAGATAAGTCCACACTAATTTTAACCATCTTTGCTTCATCATTAGTTTGTATGAAACTTGAATCTGTATAAAGTTATAGGAAATTTATTGTGGCACTAACAAGTTAAAAATAAAGCATTTTAACAGTCATAATGTTGTGTGCTTGTGTGGGTTATAGGCCTAATTGTGGGAGCATAGCTACTTTCCACCCTCTGCATCATCATTGGTGTGGAATTCTGTGAAAGAAGTTGCTGAAGTTGATGGATATGTAGTTTCTTCAGAAATTTGGTGTTAGATGTGACAGGTGTGTCAGAGCAATAGTTAGGTCCTTAGGTACGACCTGATTCCCACATCAAATAGGAAGAGGGGGATCTTGGGCCATATAAATGTGGGCACTGCACACCCAAATAGGTTACCTTTTGGGGAGAAGGTAATGTCACTGCGACAAGTGGTATTAGAGCCAATCCGACCCCAACTCTGGTGTTTGCCGCTAAGCGCTTCACGTGAAAGAAGTAGGCAGGGGAGACCCCGATTCCCGACAAGGACGTCGATGGATTCGGTGGGGGAGAATGTGACAGGTGTATCAGAGTAATGCGTAGGTCCTTAGGTACGACCCGACTCCCACATCAGATAGGAAGAGGGTGATCTTGGGCCATATAAACGTGGGTGCTGCACACCCCAATAGGTTACCTTTTGGGGAGAAGGTAATGGCTTGGTGACATAGAGCATGGAGAAAACTATACTTTCCTTATTCACCTTTTCTCTTTTTAAAGTTCATGGTAAATATGGTCTACTGATCATGGGAACTGAAGTCTGGGACTCTGGAGAAGGATATATATTTTATTACGAGATGCTTCATGTTAATGCAGAGATTTTAGGTGCTCTTGAGTTAATGTTACCTGCTTTTTAAAATTACAAATGGTTAAACTGTATTCTTAGGCAAATCTTAGGTCCATCTGTAGAAAATTATCAGATTAATCTAGGTCCATCTGCAGAAATGAATAGTGAGATCTGATGCAATATGGAATAATTTTATAATAATCTATAATAAGAAAATTTATGTCTCCTTGTCTCCTGAAATTGAAAAGGTTCAGGTTTTACAGAGTTTGGAGGCAAAGTAGGCACCAGAACTTTAGGCCTTGTTATTTGTTTGGCAATGAGCTTTTTACCTTATTGATTTTAGGCAGTATATTTATGATATCAGGATGGTGTCCTGTCCATAGTGGTCATGTTTAAAATTTTGACATCAAGACATAATGTGGTTTATGCTTCCACCTTGTTGTTGCAGGTTGCTAATATTGATGATGGTGGCATATGTTCATCTGTTACCCCAACTGAGGTAAATTGTATTCATTTAAAATTGTAGCTTTCAATCTGACTGCTGATTTGTTTACTATGCTACTTTAGTCGTGATACAAATTATACTTGTAACATTTTATTCTAGAGTAGATCCTGCAAGTTGATGATAGTTTGGATTACAACTAATAATTAGATACTGAAGAATTTACTTGATTAGAAGAGATCCTGCAATTTCTTGATATTCCAGATAGAAAATTGTTCTAAAAGATCTCCAACATAATGCTTTTGGCATGGATTCCTTAAGTTAAAAATTCAAGATGGTGCCTTTATTCTATAAAATATCAAAGGCATTTTATTTTGTGTATGTGTTATTTATTAAAATGGATTGTGATTCCTTGGTATGGTGAGCATATTTTGAAATTTAAGGGGGAGCAATTGATTGTCTTAGTTGCTAAAGCTGAACTTGTGAGGATTCATTTTTTTTTTTTTTCCTTTTTTCTTTTGGCTTTTGTACATGTGAATCATGTAATTTTAGGTATATGTTAGTGATGCTTGTTAGCAATATTATATAATTTGCTCAACTGGCAAGTTTTAGAAATCCATGTACCTGTCTAACAAATTACGTGCTTTACTACAATGATTCTTTCTTTAGTTACTTCCAGTGAAAACTCTTGGGTTGTTTATAGCCTCGTGGTATTGATTTATTATTTACTTGTTTAGTTTTGCATGATTTCTGAGTCTGAGTTTTTTTTGGTTGTCTGTTACAAGGTTGGCACGGATCTGGTTATGGCTAAGGAGGAGATCGAAAAATTGAAAGCAGAGGCACAGGCTAACAAAGAACATATGTTACAGGTGCTTACTTTTCATCACAAGTTACTTTCACACTTCTGTGCCTTGCAGCATGCCAACTCTCATTTTTCTTTGCAGTATAAGGGTATAGCTCAGGTGAATGAAGCTTTATTGAAGCAGATGGAGGTTGCTCATGACAACTTCAAGGTTGAGGTATGCCTAGTGTTAGGATAGCCTAAATAGTATTGAGTTCATATTGCCATATTATTTATGCATATTGACACTTACATATATTTTTTTTTATCTGCACTTTGCAAAAATTTAACAGTCTGAAAAATTAAAGGAATCTTTGGAAGTTGAACTTCGTTCACTTAGAGATGAAATAGTGGAACTTGAGAAGGAATTGAGTTTGAAGTCGGAAGAGGTGGCCTCTGCATCTGTGGGAAAAGAAGAGGCTCTAACCTCTACTTTTGCAGAAATTGCAAATTTGAAGGAAGAAAGCTCTAGCAAGACGTGAGATATATCTATTGATTCTACACTTTAATTTTTATTTTCCTCAAGACTTCTCATATTATGCTTTTGCTTGCAGTTCTCAGATTTTAGCAATGGAAATTCAAGTTTCTGTGCTGAAAGAAGATTTGGAGAAGGAGCACAAGCGGTGGCAGGTTGCTCAAGCCAATTATGAAAGACAGGTAAATCCTGTTTTTGCCGTTTCTTTTGGTCCTTAAATTATTTATTCTTAAACAGGTGTTGTGAAGTGTTTTCAGCTGCCAAAATAATATTTTTAGCATTTGGGACGACTTAGATCTTTGCGCATTGAGAATTCAAAATTGTGGTTTTCATCTGTTTTGACCAGTCCAATAATTTACTGTAAAGGCATCTATTAATAAGAATTTGTTTGTATAACTGGTCTAAAATGATTGCTTTGTGCACATATACAGTTTACACTTGATGGCAATTGGTTAATGATTATTTTTTCTGGTTAGGTGGTTCTACAATCTGAGACCATAAAGGAGTTGTCAAAAACATCTCAAGCCTTGTCATCACTACAGCAGGAAGCATCTGACCTGCGGAAATTGACAGATACACAGAAAAGTGAAATAGTAAGCTTGGAACAGTTGCAAACACTTTTTTGAACATGGATTTAACTTAGCTTTGGTCTGATTCTTTAGTGTTTTAGCATAATACTGGTCTCCTTTTTGCACCCCTTTTCTTTTTTTTTTTTCTTCGTCAAATCAAAGTATGCAGAACTTTGAGTGGACTTCAAGTCAAAGTATGAGGCTTTAACTCAAATTGAGGATCCTTTTTGGAGAAGCATAATTCTCTCATTGGGATTCAAATCTGCAAGAGTGAAAAATCTGTCTCCCGTCTGCTTGCTGCAATTGTTGTTTACATATTTCCTTACTAGTTGGTCCTGACTATGTTAAAACTATTACATATATGACCTTAAACATTTCAATCTATCAATCTGTGACTTAACAATTAAATGGAGTTCTCTTTTGAGGGATATTTTATATTCTCCAGTGAATTACTTATTTCTAGAGACTTGGTTTATTTAGTGATATTTGTTTTGTTTGTTCTTGTTTATGCAATCTGAAATCTTTTCTGTATGCCTGCTTATGCGGAGTTGAGATCATGATGCTGAAAAACATGTTAATACCTGTTGGGGTGAATTTGACTTTGTCATTTTTAGAGTTCTTATGCTGCTTGGTCAAGATTCTATTAGTTCATGCAGACTTTCTGTTTCCATGGCTGACAGGTTGAACTGCAGACTAAGTGGGAGGTAGATAAATCATTGCTAGAGGATTCAAAAAAGGAAGCTGAGAAGAAATATGATGAACTTAATGAACAGGTTGGTGCCTAATTTCCACATTTAATTCAGATGCCCCATTGAACTTATTTATTCTGTGCTGCACATGCTGTGCTGTCCATGAACATGGGTTGTGCACATCAGCGGATCTACTTTATGTACCCACTGAATGTGGGGGCACTTGCCCCCTCTGGAATTTGGGAAAAATTAGAATTGAAAGGAAAATTTAGAAATTATTTTTCAAAAACATTTGTTTGCCCCCACTGAAAAAATACCTTTGCCCTCACTAAATTTATAAATTAAGGATAAAAATAATTCACTTTATTAGATAAAAAAACATATACTCTACAAAAGGTTTAGAAGCTCAAAATTCGAACTTTTCTTTACCTTTTAGTTTTAAGTTAATTCATTTATTGTTTCATTAAGCATTCAATATAAAATATGTAATATAAAACTATTATTTGTTTTGAACTTATTATTCAACTATAATATATATATTATTTCTCTTATATATGTTTTAGTTCAAGGTTTACATCATGTTCTTGCTTTTAAATTAAAAATTTTTAATCCATATTTGTGTCAAAAAATTGAAATAAAAGCTGCAAATACCAAATATAATTTTGTGTGTTTTTTTTTTATATCACTATGTACTTTGTGTATTTTTTCTGTCTTCATCACTGTTTGAAGCTTGTCCAAGCAATTAATATTGATTGAGATGGTTAAATTTATATTGATGCCACTAGATATTAAGGACTGCATAATGGGTATTCTTAGCCCTCGCTGACACAAATTCCTAGATCTGCCATTGGTCATGCATGTGATGATCTTGTTTCATGAAATGAATTGGCATATTCCTATCCTTACCACTACCAGGAATATGTTCTTTGTACTAATCAGTTTTGCGATTTTAAATGTCTTCTGGTTGGATTGAAGTATTTTAGTCTCCAAGATCTTTATGCATCGGGGGAAACTGCAGCTTTTGTCACTGCTAAGTTCTGAGGAAACACCAATTTAGAGTTCTTCCCAACTGCATCATTTAATGTCAAATAGGAGACATGCAAAATGCTACCTTTTAGAAGTCAGAAAATATCTTTCGGGGAATTTTCACTTTTTTAGGCTGGTAAAAATGCTTTTTGCTTCTTCAAGAACAGAGCTGGAGAACATTTTAGAAAGTGTCTTTAAAGGGCTAGAAAATCTTCGACATTTTATATGTTCATCATGTAAAACTGTTGATGTAGCACAGAGAAAAAAAAGGAAAGTTCAAGAATAACAATGACACTAGCCATGTTATGTCAATACAAAATCTTGAGATGTGCCTAATTAACAAAAATATTTCTTAGTCTTGTTTCTTGTCATCTATACTTCTTTATTTGAATAACATGCAATATATTGGATATTCACAATCAAATTTTTGTTTGTAGATAATATTGTTTGTCTCTTCCATGTTTATCTCTTTGTTCCATATGATCTTTTTCTGTTGATGTTTTCTGTTGTAAGGATGATTTGTTGCTTGAAATGGGAGAAGAATACATGGAAATTTTTGCTGGATAAACAATTGAAAATGAATTGTCATTGTTGTCTTCCTTATATTATGTAGACTTCAATGCTATGTGGTGACTTTGCTAAGTCCATCTTAAAGGTTCATTCAAATATTTACCCACAAAAAGACTCATTCATATAGGGGATAATTTTTTTCTCATGTCCTTGAGAAATTTTGCTGCATGCACATGCCTACTGTATTTGTGGTTTATGTTGCTGTGTTTCTCATCTGTCTCAATCTTCAATGTGCAGAACAAAATATTGCATAGTCGACTTGAGGCATTGCACATCCACTTGGCTGAAAAAGACCGTAGTTCTGCTGGAATTTCTTCTGGAAGTAGTCCAGATCTGCTTGGTGATGCTGGTTTACAGAATGTGGTTAATTATCTTCGAAGGTCCAAGGAAATAGTAAGTGCCTTAGAAATTTATTTATCTTTCCCACCTTTCTTCATAAAATTAAAAGTTGAACTTTTATAATATTCCATTGACTTCAACAGGCAGAAACAGAGATTTCATTGTTAAAACAAGAAAAGATGCGATTGCAATCTCAAGTACGTTGTTACCAGATTTTTTGCTCCATTCTTTTTTTTTTTTTCACTTTTGTAACTACACCACCTGCCATGATCAAATAGGAGGCATGGGCCACAGGTATTGATGTAATATAAGGCAGAAATAAACTGCTTTTGTATTTATATCATGGTTTGGCAATTCCCTCCCCCCCCTTTTGTTGTCAAAATTATTTATGCCTTGTGTTTTCTACTTAAGTTATGATCTCTGTCTTTTTGTTTCTTAAGACCCTTTCTTTTACCTTTTTGGCCAAATTGCATTCTTGCTGAATGTACTTTTTGCAAGATGTTGTAGATTGTATGCCAGAGTCTTTGGGTCTCCATGTTAGTCGTTCATACCAAAATCCCAATACATGGGTTAACCAACTCATCTACAGTGGATCTTGGATGAGGTCATTTAGGGGAAACTTAGTGAGTTATCAACTGCAGTAATATTTGGATCAATATTTTGAATCTTTTGGTTGATTGATACTTCTGCATGTGCAAGTAAAATGGATGGTTTGTTGCATTTATTACTTTTGTGTAATTAGTTTGTTCCATTAGAGACTAGTGGCTTTCTCATACTTAGATTTTATATTGACACACTGGATGAACCCCTCATTGTTCTGTTGAGATACTTTTCAGTAGATTATGAGAGTCACAAAAACATGTACAATATTGAAATGGTTGTTGCCTTGTTTAAAATTCTTGGGTGCACTTAAATCTTTTTTGCGTGATGAAATTTTGATGTTGAAGTTTTGGGCAATTGTTTTGTTCCTCTGATTCTGTTGTCCCAGTCACAATGGAAGGGTTTTTGTCAAGAAAATTCTTAGTTTTTTTTTTTTTTATATATATTTCCTAGTTGTTGTCCTTCGATCCCTCACACCATTAGGGGAGAGGAAGGGTATACTCTTGCCCATTGACAGCTTTAGATTTGGTGGCTGTGTCTTCACAATTTTGGTGTGGTCGCAACTACTGTATGAACTGTTTTATTGACTTCTCATATTCTGGCAAGATAAAAGGAGTTGTGTATGTGCTGAAATCTCTCACTTTTTTGTGTAGCTTGAGAGTGCTCTTAAGGCAGCTGAAACTGCCCAAGCTTCACTCCGTGCAGAGCGTGAAAAGTTAAGGCCATTATTATTGTCAGAAGAAGAGATGAAATCCCTTCAACTTCAGGTATTGCTTTTCCTTCCCATATTGAATTAAAGGTCACTATTTCTTATTTGCTTTCATTTTTCCCTTTGGGAGTTTCATGTGGAACTTATGCATTATAAGTTTAAGCTTTTTCTGCTTTTCAACTTTTAATTGTGTCCTTCCTAAGTTGAAACAGTACCATCTAAAACTTATATCATTGCTGCTAATGGACATATTGAAAATTCTTCTGCAGGTTAGAGAAATGAACTTGCTTCGTGAAAGCAATATGCAACTCAGGGAGGAAAATAAGCACAATTTTGAAGAATGCCAGGTACTTTGGTTGGGGGCAAACTTTGTCTAAAATAAGCATGCAAGTTTTGTTCTAACTATTTGTTTTGGTATCAGAAAGCATTAATATATCTTGTCTCAGAAATTACGTGAAGAAGCACAAAAGGCTAGGATGCATTCTGACTGTTTGGAGTCACTAGTGCGGGAGAGAGAAATTGAGGTAGACTCTTGTAAGAAAGAGATTGAAATGGAAAAGGTGGAGAAAGATCGCCTTGAAAAGAGAATTTCTGAGGTATTGCATCTTGGGATTTTTTTTCCTCATTACATGGTTTTTTAGTACAACTTTTCTTTAGCTGAATTTTATTAACATGAAATGTTTTTGAAGCTACTTGAGAGAGGTCAAAATATAGATCTGCAAGATTATGATCGAATGAAGGATATTGTTCACGAAATGCGGGTAAAGAGTTTTTCGGCTCATATTGTTCAAAATATAGATCTGCAACATTAATGTCAAAAGAAGGTCTTTCTGTCAATGATTCAACTTACCCCTGATATCCTTCGAAATATTTTTCTTAAAATAAGGATTCTGTAAGTTCCTTTGTGAATTGTTGGCTCATTCTTGTTATGTTGTGGTATGATTATCTTAAGGAGTATTTCATGCAATAATTTTAGAGTTGGATTAACAGTCAAGATATGGATAACTGTATGTAGACTGGCACTAGAGGATTATACCAGACAGTACCTTGGAAGGCAGCCATGAATATTTGTTGTTCAAAAGTGTTCAAATGACTGAAACAAGTTGTATGAAGCATTAGATAAGGCGGCATTGTTCTCTTCTTAAAAGTCTCTTGAATAATCTGTTGCTTAACACTTTTATCAAACTGGACCTTTCTAGATGAACCACTTTTGCTGGTTGAATTTTCTAGGAATTGATTCATTATTCTTGCCCAATGATTATATTGACTTTCCAATCATATGCTAAATGACACCTTAGTGTAAACATATTGTAGGAATTGGTAATGGCTAGATATTTCTATTGACTTCACTGGATTTTGTCAAGCATAATTTTTTGGGAAAGGAGTCGAGGACTTCTGCATTATGCAGAATCTAAATTGATAAGCTGCATGTGGACTACTTGTGCTTGAAAAAGCTTCCTCCTGTTTGGTATGAACAATTTCTTTGATATGCAAAGGCAGCCATATGTGCACTTATTGAATGGTTTTGTGAGCCACCAACTTACGTTGTATTTGGCTTATTATTTGCAAATCTAGATCCACAATCAATTAGAAAAAAATGAAAATAGTATTTGTAGTGCACAAGGCTCCCACCTCGAGGAGCACACAACCTTGAAACTATTATCTCCGAGTCACAGCAGAGTAACTTTATTGTTGCACTGAGGCTACCCCTTCATCTACAGTCAATTTTATTGTTCTTATTATTACACTTGAAAATGAACAATCATGAAATTTTCATTGGAAAGAAAAATCTGAAGGATGCAGATCGAGTTATCAAACACTTGTTTGATTTGCAAGTTTTGGCATAGCAGTGAAGGGATTAATTAATGCATGGCTGACCTGTTTAAGGTTGAAGCATTTTGGGTGTCCAGTATGCAGTTCCATGGATAACTTGTGTGCTCTAGATTGTTGTGGAAATTGTCTGTCCAGCTTGAGTTTCACGTTGCACTTTTTGATCATTCTCTGTCATTTATTAATCAAGTAGTGTCTTCAAAACAGTTGCTTATGTGCATTTTTAGATTGATTTTTTTTTTCACTGGAAAGAATCCATTTTAGAAATTTGTGGGAACTAGTTGTTATTCATTAGGGTTATTTTTTAGTGGAACAAATTTCTTATAAATTTTTATTTCCATATATCCACTTTTCATCCACCAGGAAAAACTTAAAGAGATGGACAATGAGATTAGTGGAAATAGGAACCTCTTGTCAAAACAGCAAGAAACAATATCTAAATTGGAGCAAGACCTTGCCAAGAGCGAATCAGAACTAAATCAGAGGGAGAAAATGACAAATGACATTCTGCAAAATGAGGTGACTAGCCTAGTGGTCTTTTCTGCATTCAACAAGTGGCAGTACTCTTGATTATTTTAGCTACATCTTTGGCTGATACTTTATTGTTATTGCCTTTTGTGAAGGCTACTTTAAAATCAGAGTTGGATAAGCAGAAAAAGTTGGTGATTCAGTGGAAGGTTGAACCATATTTGTTCCTTTGAATTCTTATATTTTCTTGCCTAATCTACTGATGTGGGCATGTGGTAAAATTTACTTACCTTTTAATTAATTTTCTATGTTTATGTTGCATCCCGTAGAAAAAAGCTGATAATTTGTTGAGGGAAAGGGATGAGTCCAGCAAGGAAAAGCAAGCTCTTTCTAAGCAGATTGAGGAATTAACACAAGGTCCTCCTTTTCTTACAAAGAAATGCTTAAGTGGCACTGATTGGCTATCATGTTCCCGACTATATTCTCTATTTTTCTTATTTGGTACTAGATTATATTCTCTGATTTGGAAAAACAGGTAAACGGTCCACAGGTAACATCACTGATGAGCAGGTCATAAAGGAAAAGGAAGAAAAAGAACATAGAATACAGGTTTGCCAAAACAAGCAAGTTGTTTTCTGTTATTCTTGTTTTCTTTTCCAATTATCTTTTCTTTTACAAATTTCTAAAATATTCGTTCAGATTCTGGAGAAAACAGTTGAGAGGCAAAGAGAAGAGTTGAGAAAAGAAAAGGAGGATCACCGAATGGAGAAAACAAAGCGTCAGAATACAGAGAAGGCCATCATGGATTCTGTTAAAAATGTAGATCAGGTTATCAATGCATTCACCGTTGAAAAAATATTAAGTTTTATCTACAAAATGTATCCATGGTGATGCCAGAGTTTTTCCTTTTTTCCTTCTTTCATTTTTTAGGTGAGGGGATGGTGATGGTTTAAGCTTCATTGAGTTTACATCTATGGTTCTTAGGATTTGGAAAATTGAAATTGTAGGGTCTAAAGGATGGGCTCATATTTGTATGTTTAGAAGTTAACAAGAACAATGGAAATTGGAAGGCACTTGCGGTATACCACTACACAAATGGGATTGTAGACTTTATCACACCGGTAGAATTACTAGAATCACTCCAGCAGGGTTTAGGATCATCCCTAGGGTAGGAAAGGAAAATCAATAAGCAGAAGACTTATTTTCTTCTACTTCTCTTTAGAAATATTACATGAACTCCTATACTGAGACTCTTAACAGTACTAAAT
Source organism: Ceriops tagal (assembly GCA_021533255.1). Taxonomy (NCBI): domain Eukaryota; kingdom Viridiplantae; phylum Streptophyta; class Magnoliopsida; order Malpighiales; family Rhizophoraceae; genus Ceriops; species Ceriops tagal. The sequence continues at coordinate 70,888 of CM038600.1, read as the reverse complement.
CCTGTAAAAATTTTGACTCCTAACTAATTAGGAAATATGAAAATGTACTCTAATAAGAAAGCACTATCAAAATAGACAGGCTAAACTAGAAGTAGCAAGGTTGCTGTGAAATGTACCCTGAATAGTGTGCATACAGTAGTAGTACTCCTAGCAAGAGGCTTTACAACACCGATATGGAATGTAGACCATAATTCTAATCTCTCTAGTTCTTTAATCTTGCATTTTTTTTTTTGAGCCACTTGTTATCTTTAAGATACAATGACAATTGATTTGAAAATTTTGCTTTTGTGGAAAGTGGTTGGAGTGGAACATAATGGATTGCTTATGATAATTTTTCCTTCAAACTTGTAATGCCAATAAAATTTTAATCTTGGGTCTTGTGTAGGTAGACTTATTGTCTACAAGTTTTGATACTTAATGTAAAGTAGCATATGAGAAACTACATGTTTTGTATGTGATGTTGAAATTTAACTTGGAAAGTCTATCTTGATTGCCTGTGGTTGTTCAACTTCTGACTCCTTTGCAATCTGTTCCATCCATCTAAAGCCTAATTTTTCTCTTGCAATTAAATTTCTTCAATATGTATTGTAGGTCAAGACAGAGTTCGCCAATAAGCTTGAGACACACAAGCAGGCTCTGAAGCACCTTGCAGATGAATTGGAAAAGCTTAAACATGCCAAAAGCATTCTTCCAGAGGTGAAAATTTTCTTGTTCAAATGCATAGTTTTTTGTTGGCTAATCTGTGCGCATAATCAGAATGGAAAGCTTTTTCCCGTCTTTCTGGCTTTCTTTTCTGCTCATCATCCTGCATGAAATTATCTTCCATTGTTTCAAATGCTTTAAGGGACCAGCAGAACAATGTGGTTTTCTCTCCATATCGGATGGTGCTGCAAAAAGCAAATCTTTGCATTCATGTTTCTTGGTTTTGTAAATCACTGCTTTATGTTAAAGCTTATTGTCCCTTTCCTCTTTTTCTTCTTCATTTTTGGTTTTTCATTTTATATCATGACTCTGTTTAGATCTCCAACATCAACTTTTGCAGGGTACCCAAGTTCTTCAGAGTCTTTCTGGGACCACATTGGATGATATTGCTGCTGCCTATGAGCAAGCTGTTGAGAACTTTGAAAAGGCAGCACATTCTATTTCTATTGAGCTTGGACGGGCTTCTTTAGAGACTCCGATTCCGGAACATTCTGCACCAGTTGCCAGGGGTAATTTTCTTCAGTTCACTAGTCACTCATCAATTTACCTTCCAAAATGACTCCTTTTGCCAACTTATTCCCCAATTATGTTCTGCAGGTCATGCAGCTGCTTCTCAGAGTGCAGTTATGTCCTCAGTTGGTCTAGTGACAAGTCATTCAGCTGCTAAAGTTGCAGAAGATAAGGAGAGACGGACCCATGTGACAAAAACCAAAGTTGAAACCCGTAAAACAGGTAGGAAATTAGTTAGACCACAACTCACTAAGCCTGAAGAACCTCAGGTTGATGTAGATATATCAGAAGCTGATGGATCTAGCACTGTTGAGAAGCTTGCAACAACTCTTGAGTCTGAAACTCAACGCAGTTCCACATTATCTCAACCACTAGCCCGCAAACGTGAAGCTTCATCTGCTTCTGAATTTGATGAGCAGTTTCATAATCATGGAGAGACAAGCTCTGATGCAGCAACACACATAATGAAGAGAGCCAAAGTTTCCGATTCACCACAAGAAGGCACTGAAGGACAAACTGGTTCTCCATCAGAAAATCTGGTGAGTCTGCTAGCAGTTGAGGAACATTCTGATGATGTTGGTCATTTACCTCAAGGTATGAATGAGGCAGGTGTTCCTGAGAAGGAAGAAGTTGAGACTGCTGGAGAAAAAGTAGAGCTACAAAAGGAATCTGAACTGTTGGAAATCACTAATCAAATTGAACCAGAGAGTGATAAAAATGGTGTGGAAGAGATTTTAGAGAGGCCTAGTGTTTCTGTGGTGGAACTTGAAGAAGGTTCAAAGGGTCAGGTCTTTGAAGACAACCAGCAATCCACAGTGGAACATGAGAGTGAGAGGGAAGAGGGAGAGCTGTTGCCAGATGTTGCAGAAGTTGAGGAAGGTGCTGACGCATCCAACATGGCAGGAAGTCCAGAAAGGGATGCTCTGCCCGACATTTGCACAACTCCAGTGGCTTCACCTGCTAGGGTAGATGAAGCTGTAGCTGCTGCAGGAATGGAGTTGGGTGAGATTAATTCTCCTGAAGTTGTCATTGATGAGAAGAATGATGAAGGTGATGTAGTTGAGGAGAGTGCTGAAGGTTCTGATAAGTCTAATGATGATATTGAGCCGATTGTGGCTGGGACTGATCAGGCTCAGGAAACCGCATCTGTTGCTGTTGGTAGTGCGACAATTAATGTAAATGCAGAACCTGATGCCTCTAGACAAGCTAGTTCCAGTACAACAGAGGCTGACGAGGTTAAGCAGGTTTCACCCGCAAGTAGCACATCACGAGTGGTGAATTTGGCGGTGAGAGCTAGGGAGAGGGCCGTGTTGAGACAGTCTGGAGCCGAGGTGTTTACTCCCCCTGGGAGTAGAGGTCGTGGAAGACCAGTACGTGGCCGAGGCGTACGTGGTGGACGCATAGGACGAAGCGGACGTGGACAGGGTCCTGGACAACAAGGTTGATCGAGCATGATGGCACTGGACGGGTAGCAGTCAATTAGATGGGAAGAAAAATTTTGGTGGTTAGTAATTTCGCTCCACCACTTTAGTGAAATGAAAAGTAAAGGGTCTTTTCGCTGAAGCTGCATTTGAGAGGCATATTATTCTCCGACACTTTGATATTTGTCCATTTTTATTTGTATTTAACTTAAAAAGAGTGTTTTTGGCACGGAAATTGATCAAAGAAAGGAAAGAGGGCGAAAAGGAGGGGAGAAAATAGGAAAGAGACGCATGCTTCTGCACACCTGTTTTATTGTTAAGCTAGACCTCAGAAGTCATTGGTCTACCTACATATTTTTTCTTTACGGCAATCAAAGATTAAAATGAACAAAATAAGTAACAAGCACACGCCCGCGCGCACGCATTGTATGTGCACAAAACTCAGATTAAAATTCAGTTTATTCTTTTGTTTAGGTTAACAAATTAAAAAAAATAATAAAAGGAAAAGAAGGCAAAAAGTTACTTTCAAATATCTTTATTAAACAAAAAAATAAAAAATACCCATACTCATGGTCGAAGCCCTTTTTAATTCTTGTTTCTTAAGAACAAAATTAAGCTTTCAATTTTTTATTTTTGTTTTTTTAAAAAATCATAACTTAAATATTAATATTAAAAGAAAAAAAAATATTTTTTAATGTCTTAAAAAGGAAAAAAATCAAATTAGCATTTTTCAATAAATATCATAAATTATTTACAACAAACTTCAATGCTAATATATATATATTAATAGGACTATTTTGAAAAATTAAAAAAAATTGGAATTCAAAATTTAATTCATTCCCTGAGGGTGGGGGGGGGGGAGGGATGGTAGTGGGCATGGAGGAAAGCATCTAAAGTTCACAACCAAAAAGTGTGTAAAGCTTTGCTCTGCCCTTTTCCCATTATAAATTTTGATCATCTCCCAATTCACCAATCAACTGACCACTAATAGAAAATTAAATGAATGTAGTAGCATTAACCAATATTCATTCACATGCCCTTTATTAACCTTTATTTTTATTATTTATTTATTTTTTTGGGGGTTGGTGGGGTGGGGGGGGGGTTCAATCTTTTCAACTTATACTCTCTTTCTTCTTCTGGTCATACTCACCAGCCATCGAAGCCTTCATTGCCCCCAAAGCCAAACCAACAAGCCGCAAGGAAGGCTGGTCGTTTTCAACTAATTTTCATAAATCCTCCGAATCTCGACAATCGATTTATGTCTCATTCAAACATTTGAACAAGAAGTGAGGAAGTATACAACAGGTCCCAATTTAGATGCACGCATCCTAACGCCATTCATTGGCATTCATGTAGACATGGAGCTTCACACATACGGAAAGGAAAAATACAGCCAACCCTTGTCTGTTAGGTTGCATTGAAGGGTGTTTTGCACAGCGGCAATGAGCTCCATCTTCAACTGCTTGGAATGCACTCGGCCCTCAGTTGAATTTATCATGCCAGTATATTTGATTTTTTTCCTTTTTTATTTATTTATTTTTTATTCTTTTGCTTGATTTCCGTTCTCCATTTTCTTACCGGTGGTTATGTCTAATGATCCGAAATCAGTGGTAATTTCATCTGCCTTTTGCTGCCAAGTTTAAAAAAAAAAAAAAAAGAAAAAGAAAGACGCTGAGTAGATCAAAAACCATTTGAAATAAACACATTCATAAAGAGAAATAAGTGTATATGCAAAGGGGACCAATTGAACCATTACAAGAAAGGAAGAAGGAGAGAAACTGTCGCACCATAAGAAGAGAATAAAGTTGAAATCCCAGTACCATTGTCCACCTTTTAATAGTGCTTAAATGACGCAACATTTTTCACTAGTTCTTTTTGTGCTTTGGGAGGAAAAAAAAAATACAAACACCGAAGGGCATCAGTTCGCACGAGGTTCCACGCTGTGAGGTCCAGAAACAGAAAAGGAAGCACCAATTACAACATCTAGATTATCCACAGCTTTACCCTATAAGTCGGTGTTCCCTTTCTTCTTTTTTTTTTTTATCAATCAAGTGGTCATTGAATTCTGATAGCAACCTGACTCACCAATAATATTCAAATCTCAATTATCAACATCATCTCATTAGTGATGGAATCTGACAGCAAATAGGATTCCCCAAACTACCTTAATTACGGCAACACGGTGATGCATGTGTCAAAAACAATTAATAAGGTCGAAGGGAGAAAGAACTAGAGAAAGGAACTAGAAGAAACAAAGAATCAACTATCTCATAAGAGGGCGGAAATAAAAAAGGGATTAAGATTACCCGCATGTGATCATGCAACATCGATGGTCTTAGTCTTTTCCCTTGCATAATCCTTTGGCTGCTCTCATAAAAATCAAAATCATCCAATATTGATGTCTTTGACACATAAGTTTTGAATATGTTCTGCATTTCAACACCTTGATGAAATCGGACCTAGAACAGGAAGGACAACACATAATTTTTCTAATCCATATGGCTTAGTTTACAGTTGAAGTTGTTGCTATGTATTCTACTTTAACTATGGATTAAGCTACAATTGGTTGTTGTTTTGAATTCCAGCAAAAAACAACTAAGCCAAGTGAGAAAGCATATTCAAATGTGCTTTTTATATCTTCACTTAATCTAGTCCAATCACTATCAGTATATCTTATTAATTTAAGTTTCCCTGTATTGTTAAACATGAGTCCAAACTGAAATGATCTTTCGATGTACTTCACCACTCTTTTAGCAGCTTTATAGTGAAATTCAGAAAAGCTTTGCATAAACCTAAATAACATGCTTACTGTAAACATGATATCAAACCTTGATGTAGAAAGATACAGTAGGCATCTAATGAGACTTTTGTACTATCTTGTATTTGTCTTTGGTGCACCATCTTTTTTTTTTTTTTTTTAAGTTTACAACTTAATGCAAATGGTGTAGGAACTTTTTTGTAGTATAGCATGTGAAATTTTTCCAAAATTTGCATAGCATACTTTTCTTGAGTGACAAATATGACATCTTTGGATTAAAGAATTTGTAACCCTCGAAAGTACTTCATCTTCCTTAGGCCTATCATTTCAAATTGCTTCTTTAATTCAATTTTAATGCGTTGAACATAATTGTGGTTGTCTATGGTAATCATAAGATTGTCTATATAGAGAGATATGTAGATGTTATGTGTTGCTTCTGACTTTGCATAGAGGGTTACTTCTGTCATGCTTCTGGTGAAGCCAAGTTTGAGCAAATGAGCATAAATTTTACTATACTAAGCTCTAGGAGTTTGTTTTAGCCCATAAAGAGCCTTCTTAAGTAAACACACTTTATCTTTATGATCAGGGGAAGCAAAACCAAGTGGTTGCTTAAGGTAAATCTCTTTTTGTAACTCATTATTAAGGAATGCAAATTTGACATCCATTTAATGTAGCATCTATTGATTATATGCTGCAACAACTAAAAGAAGCTTGATGGTGTCTAATCTTGCCATTGGAGAAGCAAATGTATCAAAGTAGTCTACTCTTACCTATTGTGTGAATCCTTTGGTTACCAGTTTGGCCTTAAGTTTATGTATGAAGTTCCCTACTTCACCCTAGGATTTACTAGTCTGTAATACTGAGAGGGGGGTGAATCAGTATTACACCCCTTCTTTTTAATTGATAGGTGAACAACATCAAACTCTTCTCAGAAATAAACTCTTTTTCAGATTCAACTAAAGTAGATCTATTGTTACCTACTAGTCATAATAGTCCCTAAAGTTACCTTTCAAACACCTTGCTTATTAGACGAATTGGTTGTTCTTGATTAGGTCTTCTTTTAGGTTATGGGTTTGATGATTCTTTAATTGCGTTCACAACTCAATTCAAAATACAAAATGTAAATCCAAAGCAAGGACACAAGAGATTTACATGGTTCCGTCAATGTGACGTACTCCACGGTGGTAGAGTTTCTTCCTCTACCGAGACAATCCACTATACTTGAGAACACCGGCGTGGTATTCCCTATGATTGCAATGAATTTCTTAATCTTCTACTCCTTTCACTATTGTAAATACAAAGCAATCACAATACAAAAAGTGTCACTTACTGTGTCTACCCTACTTCTAGCTTGTGTTGCCTCTGTTTGATTTGAATAGACTGCTTCACTACCGCTTGGAAGATCATCAAAACTCTCTTTAACTTCTCTTGAAGAAATATGGAAATATGTTGAATTATCTCAAATGCTACACTGAATTTCTTTTCTAGGTTGTCTCACCCAACTCCTGGTCACACTGTCTCACTATCTCACGGCCTGCACTCATGCTTCAGGTCTGCCTTTTCATGTCTCACGGCCTGCCTCAAGCTACTGGTATGTCGTTTCACGCCTCACGGACTGCCTCACGCTTCTGGTCTGCTGTTTCACATCTCTCGGCCTGCACCACACTCCTGGTTTTGTTGGTTCACGTTTCTCGGCCTATCTCCTGCTTCTGGTTTTTCTAGTTCACGTCTCACGTTATGGTTTGTTGTCTTCTCTTTCGGGTGTTCTCATAGATACCAGGTCTGGTCTCACCTGGTCTGGTCTTTAGGTCTGGTCTGTTCTAACGTCTCATCTTCTCCAGGTTTCACGTCCTCTTTTTCTCCAGGTTTGGCCTGGTTTTCCACGTTTGCTTTCCCGATGGTTTGGTTTTCCACATTTGCTTTCCTTGTGGTCTGGTTTTCCACGTTTGCTCTCCTGGTGGTGTATCGTTTTCTCCCTCTTCTGGTCTATATCCATGTCCCTTTTTTTTGGTGTGTGTGTGTTTCTCTCTTATAGTGGTGGCTTTCTCTCTTACGATGCTTTTCCAGTGGAGTCTCTCTCTCTCCCGATGGTGTATGTCTGGTCTGGTTTGCTCTTCCAATGGAGTCTCTCTCTCTCTCTCTCTCTCTCTCTCGGTGGTGTATTTCTGGTTTAACCTGCTCTTCTGATGGTGTCTCTATCTCTCTCTCTCTCCCGGTGGTGTATTTCTGGTCTTTGTGTTTTTCTACGTTTGCTCACGGTGGGCTATTTTTCACCTTTTTCTGGTGTGTGAGTTTCTGATTTCTTCTCTACCTTACGGTGGGTGTGTGTCGCCTTTACTCTCCCGATGGCATGTGTTGCCTTTGCTCTCTCGGTGGTGAATTTCAGATTTTGCTCTCTCGTTGGTGAATTTCCCCATGCTCTCTCGGTAGTGTATTTCACTATCTTATGGTGGGTTGGTTTTTCACACCTGCTCTTTCTTCCTCTATCGGTTTATATACTACCTTCTATGCAAACCCTAGTAAGGTTTACTAGAGCTGCGGCGAATTTCCTTTATTGCCTCTCCATGTGGGTTCATGCGAATTTTCTTTATTGCCCCTTCATTTGACTTCATATTACTGTTCTATACAAAATTCAGCATTATCCTCCTTCTTAATTTATTTTTCTTACTCTTTTATTTTTACTGAAAACTCATCCCTTAAATGCTTGAACGAGCCACTTCTGCTTACACACTTAAATCTGGTTGACAACAATTACAACTCATACAAGGCTGTGGGAACAACAATGTAGGCTGCCATCAGCATTCATTTTGACTCTATATATCCATTTTGCTCTGATGACATGTCTATCTTTGGGCCTAGGTACCAAGATCCAGGTATTGTTCTTTTCCAAGGCATGAAGCTCCTTCTGCATTACAGTTTTACAACCAGGTATACTTGTTGCCTCATTATAATTTGTTGGTTTTACAAGAACTTAATTGCATCTCTCATATACATCAAAAAGAGACCTAATACCCCTAATAGGTAGGTTGTCACTATTCTCTTTTTCTGAAAATTCAAATTCCTGGTATGTAGGTTATATTTGCTGACTTGATGTCTAATTCACATCTAACTCAGTTATAGTTTTTTGCCAATTCCATCTCAATGACTCATTAAACTTCAAATTTCTACTTATAAAGATTTTATTGGTAATAGGGTTGTATATCATATATATGTGTGTTGTGTTAGTATAACCAACAAATATAATTACTAAGACCCTTAAATCCAATTTGTTCTTTTTATTTTTTTTTTTAAGATCGTGGGTGTAACATAAGCATCCAAACGCCCTAAGATGTGTTAAATAAGGCTTATAGCCAAACCAACACTCAAATGGTGTGGAATTCAATAGAATTTTGGTAAGCTGCTTGTTTAACAGGTATACTAAGGTGATTACAATATCAAGCCAGAAAGACTTTAGAAGTCCTTTCTCTATCAATAAGTACTTGGTCATAGCAACTGTAGTTTTATTCTTTCTCTCACTCACCTCATTTTGTTAGGGTATGTAAGGAATTATTAGCTATTATTGAATGCTTAAGTCTCTGCAGATTTGTTTAAATACCTTATAAGTGTATTTTGAATCATTGTCTGACCTGATTACTTTAATATGATAGCCTAATTGCTTCTTAATCTAGATCTTAAATTAATTTAAGACATTTGGTACCTCTGACTTGTGTTTAAGGAAGAAAATTTAGGTAAACCTAGATTGGTCATCTATAAAGATAACATAATATCTGTTTTCACTTAATGACTCATGATCCATAAGGCCACAAAGATCACTATGAAGAAGCTATAGCTTCTCCTTAGCTCTTGACTGTACAGCCAAGAATGGTAACGTAATTTATTTACCAAGTTGACAAGTCTCATAAGTTGAGTTATATTCTGTAATTTCTTGTAGACTATGCACCATTGCCTTGGTTTGCATATTCTTTAAGGTAATAAAGTTTATATGACTTAGCCTTTTATACCGTGTGTTAACAACCAGGACATAATGTTGTGTCTTTTCTCCCTTTAATTGAAAGGTTTTTTAACACATAAGTACTTTGGTCAATAAGGTACCTTTAGCATTTGATATGATAAAAGCCTTATCTTTAAAGACTAAGGTATATCCTCTCTCCAATAGCTGCTTTACACTAAGTAGATTACAGCTTATAGTGGGCACATATAAGATATTAGGTATAAACTTAATACCTTTCTTTGTATGGATAGTAGCATAGCCTTTTTGCTTTACTTGGATCAAATCACCATTGCCAATCCTCACTTTGGCAGTGCAGGATCTATTAAGTTTCTTAAATAGTTACAAATTAAGTGACAAGTGGTTTGTACAACCATTATTAACTAGCCACATTTTGCTCCTATCATTAGTGGAATTGACCATTGTAGTAAATAGTTGTTCCTTTAAAAACTGCTTTATATTAGTCACTTGTGCCTACTGAGGTTATTGATACTGCTATTGTTATTGCTTCCCTCTGTGTCAGTAGATTCATTTTACATGCCCTTTTTTGTTGCAAATTTTGTATACAAGATTAGGCCTTTTTAACAATTCCTAAAAGCATGGTTTGTTTTCTTATGGTGATCATATAATAGATACTACTTTTTACCTTTTGATTTCATATGCTCCTTTGTCTTTTTTTCTTACTTCTTTTGCTGCCTTTTTTTCCTTAAGACTTTTCTTGATGTTTCATGGGAAAGGCATCTTATGTACTCTCTTCTTGTCTCAAGAGCTTTCTTTATTCCTAAACTTAGAGAGAATTGAGCAATTTTGGGAGATTTATAGTAATAAGGTCTTTAAAGTCTTCCAATAAGGAGATTTTTGCCTCAAATCTTTATAGAATACTCATTAAGACTTTTTGCATAATACTTTTATCTGGAAAGTTATCTCCCAACACCCTAATTTGGTTAACTATCCTCAGGAGTTTATTTACATATTCCTTTATAGTTTCTACCTCCATCCTCAAAAGCTCAAACTCTCTTTTAAGATTGAAGAGTTGTATATTTTTTATTTTTTCATTACCATAAAACTCTTCCTTTAACTTATGTTATACATCTTTAGTTGTTTTACAAGTCATAATTCTATTATAAATAGTTTTAGATACAACTAAATGAATGCATGTTAAAACCTTATACTGTTTGGCTGTTTGTTCACTATGTTGTTTTATCTGTACTTGTGATGAATTTACAGGCAAGGGAAGTGTTTTAACACCATTCTCATTGACTTCCTACAAATCATATACTTTAAAGTAGACTTTCATCATTACTATTGATTAAGGATAATTGTTTTGATAAGTTTAAAAGGAGTAAGAGAAGAAAAACTACAAGAGGCCATTTATAAGAAGTAATTTGAGTTTTGACAAATTTTTGTAAAAGTTTATCTTTTAAAAAGTTAGTTAATTTCTTTGGTAAAAAGTTTTCTTCATGTCCGTAAGATACAACTTGCTCTGGTACTAGTACGAAGGAATTTTGTGTTTATAAGACAAAAAGGGTAGGTAGACAAGTGTTGGTTGCAAACAGTGTATATATGTGTTCTGATTTTTTCTGCAGAAGGATTACACTTGGTTTTTCTTTTTATCTACTTCAAGAGAGCCATAGATACATATAAGGAAAAATTATGCACGTTGAGCTTGAAAAATGGACAAAAAAGGTTTACTTGTGGCATTTTAAAATCTATATATATATATAGGACTGGTTTTTTAATAAATAAAGTATACAAATTTGAGAAATATAATTTAAATTTAAATTAAAAATATATAATTACTTAGTTTAAAATTTAAAATATTTTAAATTTTAAATTAATTTAATTATTATTATAATAAAATTAAATTAAAAAAATGCTTACTAGAGAGGTCTCTGAAGATGTTTGCACAACAATTAAAATTGTCAAAATCACCGATAATCATAACTAAAGATTGACGAGGAAGATAATTGACAAGATTTTTAAAGTTGATTTAAGGCATGGGCACCGCAATCTCCAAAATACCTTTGCCGGCTGGCTCTGACTGAAATGTAGAGACAGCTTGTGAGAGCTGGAAAGTTAGGTACTAGAAAATTAAATATAGAAAACGAAGAACAAAGCTGCCGTGCTCACCTGTTTTAATTGGTTGTGCATGCCATGACCAGACGAGATGTCCAACATCTGAAGAACAATAGCATGCATCCAATGCAAGTTCTTGTCTTGTAGCAACTACATCAAACTCTATAAACATATTATATGTAGGGAACATGTGTTTAACATTTCTTCAGCGTCCTTTTTTTTTTCTTTTTATGCAAATTTTGACCCAACACTACCGTGGCTCCCCACCCGAGTTATTCTTCATATTTTTAAAAGCCATATGCTTCATAAACCGGATTGAATTCAAGGTCTTTCAATTGCATTTCAATGCCTTTTTGGCATGCAAGTTTTGTAATTTTCATGCTTGGTGATCCAAAACCAAACTTAATCATTTAGGGTTGGAGGGGGAACAAATTCAAATGTCTATGTTTTTTCAGGTTATCATATCCCAAACCAAACTTAACCATGTATAGTAGGAAGGCTACAAAATCAAACACCTCTAATTTTAGGAATCATTATATTTTATAAATTTATCTCAAAAATGACATTACATCTAAATTTAAAATTTTAAAAATTAAATTTAAAGTCATTTTAATTTATATATTATTTTTTTTTATTTTCAATATAAAATTTTTAATACATACTCACGTATTTATATTTTAAATTCTAACAAATCAAATTCTATCATCTTTCTCACGCACATATGTATTTGTGGGACATCCAAAATAATCTTTAAGATTATGCAATGCCAATAATGAGTGAATGCTACGTAATGGTATTATAAAAAAATTTTTTAAAGTATTTGTTAATTTTACGAGTATCATTATTATTTAAAATGTTTTTTATAATTCTATTTTTGATAATAATTTTATCTAAGAAAATAATTAAAAATTAAACGGGATTGACACTCCACCAAAATATATCATCGAAAGATTAATATATATTTACACACAACCACTAAATTAAAGAATAGGGCTTTTAATTATCATTATTTTTTATTTTTTATTTTTGGACACGGCAATAAGGAGAGTTTCAAATTGGCAGTTCTCTTTGGTCTTGTTTTCTTGGAGTTTTCAAAAGAAGCCGACGAAAGCTCAAAGGCCCCCCATCGGGACGACCAGAAGATTAAAAGGAAGAAGAGAAAACTAGCTGGATGAATGGAAAATGACAACAATCAATCAAATATCAATAGTCAAAGTTTCCTTTGCAGCTAAGCAGTTTCTGAGCCATCCGATTCAAATCACGATTTGAATTGAATTGCCCTTAAACCAAAACATAAATTGAATATTAATTTTATATTATTATTATTATTATTATTATTATTTGTTGGAGAGTATGAATTGCCGCGTTCAACCTTTATGGGGCATGCACGTGTCACTCTTTTGTCGTCAATGAATATTATAAGCCCAAACAGCCTACATAGAGACAGAGAAGACTAATAGACCGCCAAGGGCCTCTGTTAAACACTCCCTGCCTCTCTCTCTCTCTGTTTTTTTTTTTTTTTGGTGAATAACCAAATTAGTTGCCGGCCAAAAGAAAATGTTTCGAGGGAATGGAGATTCCAATGACGTCACGACATGGAACGGTCTGAATGCATCAAAGATGGATCGAGCTTGGCATTGAGGCTTTCTTTGTCTTGATACCAATGAGGCTAATAATAATAATAATAATAATAATAATAGGGTTTTCACTTGGTATCAATTAAATAATAAAAAATAGATAGTAATATTTAAATAATAAAATGAGAAAATATATGAATAAATTATATTTTATTAGTTATACAAATAAATAAAATCATATATAAAAAATTATTTTATTGTTTTTTATTATTTAATAAATATTACTACCAGTAATACTCTTAAATAGGGCTGAGATATATGTATAGATGTATGTATGTATGTACGTATGTATAAGTTGAACCCATTTTTTGCGGCGTAAAGAGACGAACCCGGCGGTAGCAAGGGCTTAAGTCTCTCATTAGCTAGCCCGACTGCATGTACATATACTTCACTCATTCAGTCTTTTTTTTTTTTTTTTTCTTCTCCCCCGAGAAGATCTTCACCAATTCGGTCACCCAAGATACGATCTAAGGAAAAAAAAACAAAAAAAAAAAAAGTGAATACTGACGACGGCGATATGTTATTTTATTGGTTGCTGCGGTAGACATGCATGTAGATTATACTTTTGAATATTATTAATTTGCTTGCAATATATGGACGAGTTCCTTTTTCAGTAATTAAAGAGGGTCAGATGACAAATTTAATTAGAGAGAAGAAAAAAAAAAAAAAAAACAGAACTCTATAAATGTCCGCGATCGTATTACACACTTCACCGATGGGCAGGGTGCACGGAATCACTAATTACTATAAGTAGTCAACGTAGAAGCCAAAATTCTCTCTCTCTCTCTCTCTTTTTCTCATTTGTTTTAAATTGGAAAATTCAGTAAAATTATAGCTGAAAACAGCAGAATAGATTGGGTGATTAAAGGAGACGACAGGGCAACCGCCATACAAAACAAACCAAAATCATCATATTAAAATTGCCAAGGCTAAAGAGAGAAAGAGAGTCAATGGCAGGTATAGAGAACATGAATTAAGTGAGAAAGAGGAGAACACTACCTCCACGAATCTCCCCTATTTTTAACAAATAGCATACACACACACACACACACACACACACACACACACACACACACACACACCATAAAAAAGAGGGAAAAAAAAAAAAAAGAGGATAAAACGGCCATCCACCGCTTTTTCATAGCTTATGACCTTTTCCCTCTCTTCATCTCTACCTTCCTTCCCTCTCTCCACCAACTTGTCAATTTTGTAGCTTAAACTGATGATGCTATTACTAGCTAATCCTGTTTATAATGACCAGCTATTAATACCTCATTTAATTTAATCTTCTCTTGTTTTTCCCCAAAGAAAGAACTTAAATTTTTTTCTGCATATTGTTATCTATTATTGTTTAGTAATGGTGATTATTTCTCCACATAACTCCCCCAAATCTTTTAAAAAATAAAATAAAATAAAGAAAGAAGCATTCAAGGAATTCCTGCTGTTTAATTGAGGGATGACAGGTGGTGTAATCAATCTCCAACTTGTTAACTTAATCTCACAATGATATGCCTTCTTCTCAATTTCTAACCAAAAGAAAACCACACCCTCTATTCCTACCCTTCATAATTTCTCTCTTCTCTGCAATCACATGCACACAAGCAGGAAGAGACCTTTATTGTTTATTCATATATATACATATGTAAATGTATATACTGCTCCATTTCGAAGCCACCTAAGCATGACCACCGCCACCGCCCTTTGTTAATGCAGTTCTGAACCCTGTGGTGTGTCCCTTTTCTTTCCTTCCTTTTGTAAAGAGAAATGCTTGGCGGATCTGTGTGTTTATTTGTCTGCGAATCATTGTCTTGTCTCCATATTAGTCCACATGGTTTGCATACTCGTCTGTCGTCCGACCTACATGTCCAAGAATGTGCAAGTAGGAAATACAATAAGAGAAAAATGAGATTCAGACGTCCCACGTCGACATTTGTATGAACATTAAGAAAAAAATTGATGGGATTTCCCACCAATATTGATCATGCAACACGCTTATGATCATGATGATGGCCATATACGTGCGTCCCATAAACTGAGCAAAAATGGCAGAGACTATATTTGTATTATATGGAATGAGCCGTAATATAATGCCAACGAGTTTAATGTCCTTGTTTCTTTTTTGCCATAATGAAAAATGGAAGCTTTTCCTTTGAGAGAGCTGTTTACAAACAATGCCGTACATCTATATGATGCTTTGATTATTCGTTCATCTTCTCTAGCTGCGGCTCCTGCTATAGAGAACAACGGGTAATCCCTTCTCCTTGTCCTTTGTCCCCGCCATTTGTCACGCCACTCTCTATATGTATAAACCATCCATGACTGTTTGACCCCCACAGCATTTTTGTTTATATATTATTTGTGGGGGTTTTTGTCAGGATTCTCTGGTTTCTTGGTGCTTGACATTGATAGCATTGGCATGTCCGTCCCTGTCAATTAGATTGTTTCTCTGCGTCCAATGTTATTTTTCACGTACTATTTATTATCTGTCATGAAAGCAATTAAATTCTATGGATTTTCAATCCCATATGAACTCTTAGTTGGTTTGGATGGTTGTTGTTCTGATATTAATTACAGGAATTCCAGTTGAGGGAACCTTCTGTTCCTGTTGCTTGCTCCATCGATGGCATCAAAGCCTGTCAAGAAGCCCGATTCATCTGCCGTACGTTCTCCGAGACTCTTCTTAACACGTATCTTTCTTGTCTCATACCTCACAAGCCATGTTATGCACATACATGCAATTCGATTCTATATTTACTGAAATTTGGATTACAATTCAAGATCTTAATTAGTTGCTCCTTTCCAATACCTTTTATGATGTGATGTCATGCATGATCCTTATCCTCAATTTTAATGTATTAATTAAACCATGATGATAGTGGATTATAGGTTATGATCACAAGGATCACTCTTCGTTCCTTTTCCTTTTTTTTTTTTTTTGGTTGGGCTTATAAACAGACGAGCTTGAACTGTGTTCCAGAAGAACCAGAATGTGAATCAATGAAGATGACTAATCCCACCGTAACCTGCAATCCTTCCTATTCTGACATTGCTCACAATAGGAAGGCAAATCAGTCGGCAAAATATGGTTCAATCTCAACTTGTAATTCGCCGCGGGGAGCTCGGTATACTAGAATTACGGAGAATGTGATCATTAATCCCATCTTAGACCCCAAAAAGATGGATCCACTAATCAGAGTTGCTTCCAGTTCAACTAACAGTAGCCGCATGCTCCCAAGCCCGAGAAAAACATCTAACACTGCTTCAACACCTTTGAGTACAACAGCTGCATTACCAGCAAACACAAATGGTACTGAAACAAAGAATTTCAGTTCTCACAGCGACAGCCTAGAGAGCTCCAGTGCACCACCCCTTAGGCCTCACACAGGCGGTGACATCAGATGGGATGCCGTCAGTATCATCAGTTCCAAAGGTGCGATTGGTCTTAGCAACTTTCGGCTTCTCAAGCGCCTCGGATATGGAGACATTGGGAGTGTCTATCTTGTTGAACTTAGAGGAGCCAACACTCACTTTGCCATGAAAGTGATGGATAAAGCTTCTCTTGCCAACAGAAACAAGCTTTTTAGGGCGCAGACAGAGAAGGAGATCCTTGGACTTCTTGACCACCCATTCTTGCCCACTCTTTATTCTTATTTTGAGACAGATAAGTTCTATTGCTTGGTCATGGAGTTCTGCAGTGGTGGCAACCTTCATTCTCTCAGACAAAAGCAACCAAACAAATATTTTACTGAGGAAGCAGGCAGGTATGTACAACCTTTTCCTGCATTTGCTTCTTCCTTACTTTCTTTTATCAATTTCCAATCCCATATATGTTTTCTTTGACTTCTCCTTCACACTCACATTTCAAAAGCATTCTCTGAACCTTTACATCTTTAATGGTCTAAGCATTCTCTGAACTATTCATACATGTTTTCTTTTATCAATTGTATTGTATAAGGCTTGTATTGTTTGAATCTTAAATGGTTCTAGTTTCACACTCTGTATAATTTGTATTCTATAATTGTGTATAGAAAATTCTGCAAAATGAATAGTTTTACCATCACAGAATGGCAGGCTCACATACTCACGGTGCATGCTAAAAACTAAAATGATCTACATTATAAAGATATTCCTCGCCAATGTTGAAACTATCTTATGCATGCATAATTTTATGTGTTTATTTAGGACCTCAACGTCTTTAGGGTATATATAGAGCATGCATGCTTGTATAATGTCTCAAGCCCAAATGGGAACACTATTTAGATGACCAAGTTTTCTTGTAGGTAGACAACTTTGTGATTGTAGTTTCTTGAAGGAAATTCAACCTATCCCACACTCAAATTTTAAAGTTTGGACTTTTAAAGTGCGAGGAATCCGAACAATAAAATTGACTTTTATCCACAAAAGCGATGTGGAAATTTGCAGAATGGGATTTGAAATTGAATGCATTTAACTCTATGCGTTTTCATATCCGTTCGTAACAGGTTTTACGCATCAGAAGTGTTGCTGGCACTTGAGTATCTGCACATGTTAGGCATAGTTTACAGGGATTTGAAGCCAGAAAATGTGCTGGTAAGGGATAAGGGTCATATCATGCTTTCTGATTTCGATTTGTCTCTCCGTTGCTCTGTCAGTCCGACTCTCGTCAATTCTTCATCTGTACGTGAAGGCAATGGCACTGCTGGTGGAGGCATTTTGGATGATGAATCTGCGGTGCATGGTTGTATGCAGCCATCGAGTTTTTTCCCGCGGATATTGCCTAGTAAAAAGAACCGAAAATCTAAATCAGACTTTGGCCTGTTTGTGGGAGGAGCCCTTCTAGAATTGATGGCAGAGCCAACAAACGTGCGATCTATGTCATTTGTTGGCACACATGAATACTTAGCGCCAGAGATTATCCGAGGAGAAGGTCATGGTAGTGCAGTAGACTGGTGGACTTTTGGCATCTTCTTATATGAGTTGTTGCACGGAACAACTCCATTCAAAGGCTCAGGAAACCGAGCCACGCTTTTCAATGTCGTAGGCCAGCCACTGCGATTTCCAGAAACTCCACACGTAAGCTTTGTTGCTCGGGATCTCATACGAGGTCTTCTGGTGAAAGAACCCCACAAGCGAATTGCGTACAAAAGGGGTGCTACAGAGATAAAACAGCATCCATTCTTTGAAGGAGTGAACTGGGCTCTAGTCAGAAGTGCCCTGCCTCCCCACATACCTGAACCCGTAGACTTTTCACAGTTTACTAGCAAAGATGCTCCTCCAGCAGGCAAGAAGGTGGCTGACACTGGTGTAGATCAAGGCAATGGTAGTCCAAACTCTAATGATTCCTCTTACGTAGACTTTGAATACTTCTAGGAATAAGATTCAAGTTTTGGGTGACATATGAATCGAAACTTTTTGTGCAAAAGTTTGAATTGTAAGAAGAAAATCGAAACATACATAGACATTCGCCTTCTGGATGGGTGTAAGGCTCAAGGTCCGTGGTGCTCCCCATTTGCAGAATCTTGGAGTTGGGTGCAAGTGTTTTTGAAAATCAGTGTAGTTACAAGGACTTAGATGTTCTGTTCCAAACAACTTACCTCCTTGCCAAAATTTAAATTTTAAAAATCACTTTATTTTGTAATTTGAATATTGTTAAAAGTATAACCATTACAATTTCAAATTTTAAAGTTTTAAATTTTATATTTTAAAATTTCTTATATAATGAATTTTAAAATTAATAAAAGTAAGATTGTTCTGATATTATCCTTTTCTGACTTTTTCGTCTATTGTCACTCTTTCTTTAAAATTAAAAAACTTACTTTAATAATAAGTTACTGTTATTGCATGCCTGAAATTATAGTTAATCAGCTTAGTTGACAAAAAATACAAATTATTAGAGTAGTATTAAAGTCACAAGACCCTTATTGACCTTGTGAAGTGTATAACAACATTCCAAGCATTTATGTGAAAGAGTATCTTAAACTTTTTGAAAGGCAGATTCATAGCATTAGTTGGTTTTTCTTTTTTGTTACCACCTAAATTCACTAGTAATAATATACCTAGTGGAGTATAATGATGAAGGCTTATTTAAGGGCTTTTGACCTTTGGGAAGCAATTGACAAAGGCTTAGAACTTCTACCCCTTCTACAAATCTAACTTTTGCTTAATTGAAGTATCATAGTAAGTAAGAATCAAAATAATGTAAGACTCTTACTTATATTCACAGAGCTAATCTTTAACAAAATTATGACTTATGATATTACAAAACAAGCATAAGACAAGTTAAAGGAGGAATATGAGGGTAATCAGAAGACTAAAACCATATAACTGTTAAACCTGAAAATAGAGTTTGAATTTCTAAAGATAAAGGAGACAGAAACTATGAAAGATTATATTAATAGGTTGTTAAAGGTAGTCAATTAAATAAGGTTTCTTAGAAAAGACCTACCAAATATGAATATAGTTTAGAAAATGCTTATAAGTGTTTTAAAGAGATTTGAAGTCAAGATCTCCCCTCTAAAAGACTCAAGAGATCTTAGCACCATTTCTTTTAGTGAGCTAATTAGTGTACTTCAAGTTCAAAAATAAAAAAGGCTTATAAGGTAAAAGAATATAATTGAAGGTGCTTTACAGGTTACTTATTAGTAGAAAAGTCACACTAGAAAGAAGCAGTGTAATAGGTAACAAGAAAACTTAAGAAAGAAGTATGCTCTTTGTGAGCATTGTAAAAAGAAAAATCATTTATCTAAGTATTGTTGGAAAATGCCTAATTTTTTTTGTAAAATTTACAATAACCAAAGTCACAACTAACTAAAAAAAAGGATAGATCAACTAAAAAAAACCAGTTTATAGCAAATCAATTATTTGTGGTGACTACATACACAATCTCTTTTGATATAGATATTTGGTTAATTGACAATGGTTATACTAACCATATGACATCAAATCCTTATATGTTTGATAGCCTTGACAAGTCTTTTAATTCCTAGGTTAGAATTAGGAATAGCCAGCTATTGTAAGTTCATAGGAAAGGTTCAGCCTTGATGCACATAAGTATAAGTCTTAAAGCCATAACTAATGTTTTTGTTGTTCCTTGCATTCATCAAAACTTAGGTCAGCTTATAGAAAATGGATTCTCCTTGTTGTTTAAAGACCAAATATGTGTCATTTGTGATTTAGATAATACTAAATTAATCATAACTTCTATGAATAGAAAAAGTTTTCATTTATATGCAAATAAAATATAACATGTAACCTTACTTATTGCCATTGACAATGCAATCCTCTAACATAAAAGACTGCCATTTTCACCATGTAGAGATCCAAGCACTTAAAGACAAATAGTTGATTAGTGGCCTAATTGATTTTGATTAGTTTAGTAAACCATACAATGTGTGTCAGTTGGGCAAGTAAACTAAGCTTCCTTTTCATTTTCATCAAGCTAGTAAAACATAAAAACATCTTCAATTGGTTCACTTAAATGTTTATGGACCAATGAATACTTACTCCTTGAATTAGAGTAGATATTACATCACTTTCATTGATGAATATACTAAACATTGCTGAATCTATTTCCTAAAAACCAAGTCAGATATAGTCACTATTTTTAAGAAATTCAAAACTTGGATAAAAAAGCAAACTAAGTATATAATTCAAGCTATTAGAACTGAAAATCATTTATAATACAAATCAACTTCTTTCCAATTTATATATACTACCTTAAGGATCCAGTATCAATGGACAACACCTTACTAACCTCAATAAAATGGGGTAAGTGAAAGAAAAACAAAAAAAAAAATTGTAAAGATGACAAGGTGCCTTGTAATTGAGAAAGATCTTCCAAAAACATTATAGGAAGAAGGTGTAACAACTATTTTATACCTCTTAAATAGATTACCTTCTAAAGTTCTATCAAAGTCTATTCCATATTAGGCTTAATATGACAGGAAGCCATCATTTAGTAATTTAAGAACTTTTGGTTACATCTGTTGCACTTACGTGGCAGAATCAAATAAGAGTAAGCTAGACCCCAAAGCCATAATAGCAATATTTAATGGCTACAAAGGCACACCTTCCAATGATAAAGTCTTTGATATTACTACACAAAAGATATCTGTCTACAAAAATCTTACATTTTATAAGAATGTTAGGTAAAATTGGAAAAATTCAACTGTTAAATATACCTTAGATCAAAGATGTAATGATACTCAGCCACAACTTAAAACTTCCAATAATATGGAAAATGATGTAAATGACTTCCCAATCAGAGGTACTAGACCATTAACTAACATCTATCACAAAAGTTTGGTAGTTGAGTTAGATCCTATGAGCTATCAAGAGGCATCACAACATGTAGGATGAGGAGCTATAATCTAGAAGGATTTAAGATTTATTCATAAGAATTAGACTTGGACCTTAGTTCCCAAACTTACAAGCAAAAAGATCATTATAATGACATGGATTTATAGAAGTACAATACAGATGGATATATCAACAAATTAAAAGCTCAGCTTGTAGCCAAAGACTTTACATAAGAGGCTAGAGTGGACCACACAAACATATTTGCTCTCGTAACTAAGCTTAACATTATAAGGCTACTTCTTGCATTGACTACTCAAAAGAACTAACTTGTACAACAATTAGATATTAAGTTAGCTTTTTTGAATGGTGAGCTTAAAGAGCAATTTTATGTTAATCAACTTGAAGGCTTCATTAAACTAAGAGAGGAAGATAAAGTATATCTTTTAAAAAAAGCTATGTATGGACTAAAGTAAACTTCCAAAGTTTAGTACTTAAAGATCCATGAGTATTTAATCAATGCAGGCTTTAACAAAAGCTACAATGATGTTACTTTTTATGTTAATAAAGAAAAACAAAATTTTTTATGTGTTTCAGTATATATAGATAACTTGATGGTAGTTAAAGACTCATTTAAACTTATAACTTAGTTCAAAAAGACTATGGAGAGTAAGTTTGATATGTTTGACCTAGATAACATGAGCGACTTTCTAGGTTTGGAAATTTAGTAGTCTCAACATGGCATCTTAATACATCAAACCAAGTATGTCAATCAAATGCTGCAGAAATTTAATATGCTGAATTGCAAAAGTTCTCATACACCTTTGCCATTAAGAATCAAGCTCTTAAAGCAAGATGAATCTTCAAAAGCAAATGAAACCTTGTTCAGAAGTTTCATTGGATATCTCTTGTATCTTGCTATCAGTAGACCATACATCACATATTCAGTAAGTATATTGTCTACATTTATGCACTCTTTATATGAAACACATTTCAAAGTTGCTAAAACAATCTTCAAGTAAATTAAAGAAAATTTAGATTTGGGAGTTTGGTTTAAAAGAGATGCAGCAACTAAATTGGTTAGATTCATAGATAGTGATTAGGTTAAATCTAATGTGGACCAGATAGCTAAGGAGTACATGGACAAGCGAGAAAAGGGATAAGAAGTTGCGATGGGCTTTTCGTAATTTTAATTAAATTTTATAAAATGGCATTTTTCGTAATTTTAGTATAATTGTATGCACTATATATATTCTAGGATTTCTTAGTGAGAGGTAGAACGTATTATACTTTAACCTAATTGAGATAATTTTTCTCTAAAGCGGTTCGTACCTTTTGTTCTTTGGAATTCAATCGTTGTTATTGATTTCCTGTTATTGATTACGCTTTCTCGCTGCGTCGGATTGGTATCAGAGTTAGGCAATTTCCTGCGAAGATGTCAGTCAATCGAGGTATTGATGGCAGTCGTGTTCTTGACGGTGTTCAGGATGCGGGAGTCCAAGGGGCGGATCAATGGGTTCCTAGGGTAGAGTTCAATGCTTTAGATCAAAGAGTCCAATGCTTAGAACAGCGTTTTGAAGATTTGATTGAGCGTTTTGACTCGATGAATATTAGCAGTAATAGGCCTGGGGTAAGAGATAGGTATGTTAATCCAATTAACAGATCCAGAGCTATTAATAGGATTGCGCAGATCTCGGACGATGAATCTGCTGAGGAGGATGAGTTTATGTATGGAGTAAGGCAACCACAGAGACGAGGTGGTGACGTAGGGTATCAAAGGAACTACTATGGGTATGATCAAGGAGATAGGGGTGATTACCGTTTAAAGGTTGATATTCCATATTTTAATGGTAGTCTTAATATTGAGGAGTTCTTAGATTGGTTAGCAGACATTGATAGGTTCTTCGACTACATGGAGATACCAGAAGATCGACGGGTTAGATTGGTGGCCTACAGATTGAAGGGTGGAGCTTCTGCCTGGTGGGAGAGGTTGCAGACCGGGAGACAGAGAGAAGGGAGACATCCGGTGAGAACGTGGTTCCGTATGAAACAACTACTACAACGCGATTTCTTACCTGCAGATTATGAGCAGATATTGTTCCAGCAGTATCAACGATGTCGCCAAGGGCCAAGATTTGTTCACGAGTATACCGCGGAGTTTATGAGGTTGGCGGAACGAAATGACTTGAGGGAGAGTGAGGGTCAACAGGTTGCACAATATGTGGACGGGTTGAAGTTGCAAATCAAGGACAAAATAGGAGTTGCGGTTTTAAGGAATTGGAATGAGGCGAAAAATATGGCTCTCAGAGTCGAGTTAATGTTGCAGGAGCATAACACTAGATATACAAGTGGAAGAAAAGGGTTCGTGAGTGATGTTGCCAATGACAGTAAAGTGGGTGTTGAGAAGAATAAAAATTTGTCGAGTAAATTTGGTGAAGATAATGTCAAGAGGGATGAAAGGGCTGAAGGGAAGAAGCCTATGGAGCCTAAAGGAGTCCAAAAGCAAAATAACCCGTATGCCAAACCAATTTTGGGTAAGTGCTACCGTTGTAATCAACCTGGTCATAGATCTAATGAGTGTCCTAGTAGAAAGAATGTTCATATTGTAGATAGGGATGATGAAGAAGAGGTGTGTTGTGATCCTGATGAAGAGGATGAATATGATGAGGAGGAGAATGGTGAAGTGGAGCCAACTTATGTGATTAGGCGAATGATGTTAGCACCAAAACAGGAGACAAATACCCAACGACACCAGTTGTTCCGTACCAGGTGCACAATTGGGGGAAAGGTGTTTGACTTAATTGTAGACAGTGGAAGTTGTGAAAACATCATCGGGAGAGAAGTCGTTAAACAGTTACAGTTGCCTGTCGAAAAACATCCATACCCATACACTATTAGGTGGATTAAGGCGGCCGAGAAAATTGAGGTGAAGGAGAGGTGCAAGGTGCCACTTTCTATAGGGAGGTATCGAGATGAAATCTTCTGTGATATTGTTGACATGGATGCATGTCATCTGTTATTCGGGAGACCTTGGCAGTTCGATGTGAACACCCAACATGCAGGTAAAGAGAATGTTTATAAGTTAGAAAAGGAGGGTGTGAAGTATACTTTGTTACCTTTGAAGTCAGAGGGTCGCTCTAGAGTTCACAAGATAGAGGGACGCTCTTTCTTGACTATTGCCCAGTCAGAGAAGGAGATGATTGAGGATTTGAAAGAGTCAAAGGTGGCTCATGCGCTTATTGTAAAGGATAAGGTAGTTGGAGATGAAGATGTGAGTGTAGAGGTCCCTGAAGCAGTTAAGGGAGCGTTGGAGGAGTATAAAGATGTGGTCCTTGATGACCTACCTAAGGGACTACCACCCCTAAGGGATATCCAGCATCAAATAGACTTAGTACCTGAAGTAAGTTTTCCAAATTTACCACACTATAAGATGAATCCTAATGAAACTGAGGTCCTACAGGAGAAGGTCCAAGAGTTGTTGGACAAGGGGTTCATTCGAGACAGTATGAGTCCTTGTGCTGTACCAGTTTTATTGACAGCTAAGAACATGGTAGAGCGGTGTCAAGCTATCACTGAAGAGGTAAAAAGGAAAATTAAGAGGGCGAATGTGAAATACAAGGCGGCTGTTGATAGACACAGGAAAGAGAAACTGTTTGAAGTTGGTGATCAGGTGATGGTGTACCTGAGGAAAGAACGCTTTCCTGTGGGCAAGTATAGCAAATTACAGCCAAAGAAGAATGGTCCTTATAAAGTTATGCGCAAAATCAATGATAATACTTATATTGTCAAACTTTCTGATGATATGAACATCTCTAAGACATTCAATGTAGCTGATTTATCTCTTTTCCATCCAGACGATACGCCTTTATATCCTGAAGAGAACTCGGGGTCGAGTTCTTCTTTGGTGGGAGAGAATGATGTGAACCAGATAACCGAGGAGTACATGGACAAGCGAGAAAAGGGATAAGAAGCTGCAATAGGTTTCTTCGAAATTTTAATTAAATTTTATGAAAGGGCATTTTTCGTAATTTTAGTATAATTTTATGCACTATATATATTTTAGGGTTTCTTAGTGAGAGGTAGAACGTATTATACTTTAACCTAATTGAGAGAACTTTTCTCTAAGGCAGCTCGTACCTTTTGTTCTTTGGAATTCAATCGTTGTTATTGATTTCCTGTTGTTGATTACGCTTTCTCGCTGCGTCAGATTGGTATCAGAGCAAGGCAATTTCCTGCGAAGATGTCAGTCAATCGAGGTGTTGATGGCGGTCATGTTCTTGACGGTGTTCAGGATGCGGGAGTCCAAGGGGCGGATCAATGGGTTCCTAGGATAGAGTTCAATGCTTTAGATCAAAGAATCCAACGCTTAGAACAACGTTTTGAAGATTTGATTGAGCGCTTTGACTCAATGAATATTAGCGGTAATAGGCCTGGGGCAAGAGATATGTATGTTAATCCAATTAACAGACCCAGAGCTATTAATAGGATTGCGCAGATCTCGGACGATGAATCAGCTGAGGAGGATGAGTTTATGTATGGAGTAAGGCAACCACAGAGACGAGGTGGTGATGTAGGGTATCGAAGGAACTACTATGGGTATGATCAGGGAGATGAGGGTGATTACCGTTTGAAGGTTGATATTCCATATTTTAACGGTAGTCTTAATATTGAGGAGTTCTTAGATTGGTTAGCAGACGTTGATAGGTTCTTCGACTACATGGAGATACCAGAAGATCGACGAGTTAGATTGGTGGCCTGTAGATTGAAGGGTGGAGCTTTTGCCTGGTGGGAGAGGCTGCAGACCAGGAGACAGAGAGAAGGGAGACATCCGGTGAGAACGTGGTTCCGTATGAAACAACTACTACAACGCGATTTCTTACCTCCAGACTATGAGTAAATACTGTTCCAGCAGTATCAACGATGTCGCCAAGGGCCAAGATCTGTTCATGAGTACACTGCAAAGTTTATAAGGTTGGCGGAACGGAATGACTTGAGAGAGAGTAAGGGTCAACAAGTTGCACAATATGTGGACGGGTTGAAGTTGCAAATTAAGGACAAAATAGGAATTGCGGTTTTAAGGAATTTAAATGAGGCGAAAAATATGGCTCTCCGAGCCGAGTTAATGTTGCAGAAGCAGAGCACCAGACATACAAGTAGAAGAAGAGGGTTCGTGAGTGATGCTGCCAATGGCAGTAAAGTGGGTGTTGAGAAAAATAAGAATTTGTCGAGTAAATTTGGTGAAGATAATGCCAAGAGGGATGAAAGGGCTGAAGGGAAGAAGCCTATGGAGCCTAAAGGAGTCCAGAAGCAAAATAACCCATATGCCAAACCAATTTTAGGTAAGTGCTATCGTTGTAATCAGCCTGGTCATAGATCTAATGAGTGTCCTAGTAGAAAGAGTGTTCATATTGTAGATAGGGAGGATGAAGAAGAGGTGTGTTGTGATCCTGATGAAGAGGATGAATATGATGAGGAGGAGAATGGTGAAGTGGAGCCAACTTATGTGATTAAGCGAATGATGTTAGCACCAAAATAGGAGACAAATACCCAATGACACCAGTTGTTCCGTACCAGGTGCACAATTGGGGGAAAGGTGTTTGACTTAATTGTAGACAGTGGGAGTTGTGAAAACATCATCGGGAGAGAAGTCGTTAAACAGTTACAGCTACCTATCGAAAAACATCCATACCCATACACTATTTGGTGGATTAAGGCGGCCGAGAAGATTGAGGTGAAGGAGAAGTGCAAGGTGCCATTTTCTATAGGGAGGTATCGAGATGAAATCTCCTGTGATATTGTTGACATGGATGCATGTCATCTGCTATTCGGGAGACCTTGGCAGTTCGATATGAACGCCCAACATGCAGGTAAAGAGAATGTTTATAAATTAGAGAAAGAGGGTGTGAAGTATACTTTGTTACCTTTGAAGTTAGAGAGTCGCTCTAGAGCCCGCAGGATAGAGGGAGGCTCTTTCTTGACTGTTGCCCAGTCAGAGAAGGAGATGGTTGAGGATTTGAAAGAGTCAAAGGTGGCTCAGGCGCTCATTGTAAAAGATAAGGTAGTTGGAGATGAAGACGTGAGTGTAGAGGTCCCTAAAGCAGTTAAGGGAGCGTTGGAGGAGTATAAAGATGTGGTCTCTAATGACCTACCTAAGGGACTACCACCCCCGAGGGATATTCAGCATCAAATAGACTTGGTACCTGGAGCAAGTCTTCCAAATTTACCACACTATAAGATGAATCCTAAGGAAACTGAGATCTTACAGGAGAAGGTCCAAGAGTTGTTGGACAAGGGGTTCATTCAAGACAGCATGAGTCATTGTCCTGTACCAGCTTTATTGACAGCTAAGAACATGACAGAACAATGCCAAGCTATCACTGAGGAGGTAGAAAGGAAAATTGAGAGGGCGAATGTGACATACAAGGCGACTGCTGATAGACAGCGGAAGGAGAAACTGTTTGAGGTTGGCGATCAGGTGATGGTGTACATGAGGAAAGACCGCCTTCTTGTGGGCAAGTATAGCAAATTACAGCCAAAGAAGAATGGTCCTTATAAAGTTGTGCGCAAAATCAACGACAATACTTATATTGTCAAACTTTCTGATGATATGAACATCTCTAAGACATTCAATGTAGCTGATTTATCTCTTTTCCATCCAGATGATACACCTTTATATCCTGAAGAGAACTCGGGGTCGAGTTCTTCTCTGGTGGGAGAGAATAATGTGGACCAGATAGCCAATGAGTACATGGACAAGCGAGAAAAGGGATAAGAAGTTGCGATGGACTTTTTGTAATTTTAATTAAATTTTATAAAATGATATTTTTCGTAATTTTAGTATAATTGTATGCACTATATATATTTTAAGATTTCTTAGTGAGAGGTAGAACGTATTATACTTTGACCTAATTGAGATAACTTTTCTCTAAGGCGGCTCGTGCCTTTTGTTCTTTGGAATTCAATCGTTGTTACTGATTTCCTGTTATTGATTACGTTTTCTCGCTGCGTCAAAATCACTTAACTATATGAAAAGCATATAAGGACTTGTGTTCTTTTTTGGTTTAGAAATATTAATTGGACTTCTATAAAGCAAAACATAGTTGCGCAATCCATAACTGAGATTGAGTATATTGCAACAACTTTAATAGTAAATCATGCTATCTGGATCAGGAGGATGTGTGCAAACTTAAACCTTAAGCAAATATAACCAACTGTGATTTTTTGTGGCAACCAATCAACTATAACCATTTTAAACAATCTTGTATAACATGAAAGGATAAAGCATTTTAATGTAAAGTTGCATTTCGTGAGAAAAGCATAAAAAGTAAGAGAAATTAAACTAATATACTACAACACCAAGGACTAATTAATTGACATTTTAATTAAACCCTTACCTAAGTCAAGATTTGAAAAATGAAGGGATGCTATTGGTTTGCAAAATAGAAGCACCAAGGAGAAGTGAAAGTCTACAGTGCTTCACTTTTGTAGAATCTTAAAATTGGCTATAAGTGTTTTTAAAAAATAATTAAGTTAGTTACAAGAACTTAAATGTTCCATTCCAAGTAACGTGCCTTTCTGTCAGAATTCAAGTTTTAAAATTTACTTTATTTTTTAATTTAAATATTATTAAAAGTATAATCATTATAATTTCAAATTTTAAAATTTAAAATTTTGTATTTTAAAATTTCTTATATAATAAAGTTTAGAAATAATGAAATGTAGGATTGTTCTTACCTTTTTCCTTTTTCGTGACTCTTTCTTTGAAAATGAAAAATTAGTTTCAATAGCAATTTATTGTTACTGCATGTTTGAAATCACAATTAGTCAGCTTGGTTGACAGAAAACGCAAACTATCAAAGGCAATGTCAACCAAAATTTCATCGATTCTTTTTCAGGAAAGAAAGTTGCATATCAAACAACAATAGTAGACCCATCACAGCTTTCCTTTTTTTTTCCCTTTTTTTCTTTTAACCCCTCAGTCGGCTGCTGCCGCCGTTTTGGTGTTTCTTTCTCATAGTTACATGCTTTGTTTTGAATGATTTTCTTTTTCTCTTGACCCGTGGATCCCATTCTTTTGTGGGACGATAGCTCTGATGGCAGGAAGAGCACATATTTAAGGTCTTTTAACGCTGATCAATTTCAGCTTACTTCACCTGCCCTACCAGTTGAGTTTGGATACCTAAATGACTGAAAATGTTTATTTTCAATGACCTCAATTGCTTCAAAGAAACTAGGAAAATATTTTTAACCATAACTGATGAGATGGAAGAATAAGATGCGATTGAACTAGAACTATAAGGACCAAAAAAAAAAATAAAAAAAAGTGATCAAGAACACCTTTTATCTTCTTTATCATTCACAATATATATTTGCAACAATGCAGGTAAATTGGGTTAAAAGGTTCGTTTTTATTTATGCAAAGAGGGTAGCCAACAATGCTGCTGATTTTCTCGCAAAACATGGTGCTCGGAGGCTTTGGCTTCGAGAGAGATTTTATTGTGTGGATCTGAAATTTGTTTCATGTTATTTTCTCGTGTCGACCCTGCCTGCTCTCGTTTCACTTTGGTGCTTGCCAGGAGTCATGGGCATTACGTTGTGTCCTTCAACACTAAAATCAACAGTTTTCTGCCAGACTTTCCTCAAAAATTGGATTAAAACCATCCCATGGCGCAGGGGTCGTACGGTTCGTGCCATTTCCCTTGTACTTGGTTACTCTTATTCTAGCAATAAAATTTAACTCCATTTAACAAAAGAAAATGAGTGGGCTAAAGAGTAACAAATTCCAAATGTAATGCACTGCTTGCATCTCATTCTCCAATCATATATATAAATGTGGAACAAGCTCTTCGGACAACCAAATTATTATGGTTTAAAAATAAAAAAAATACTCATGTGACGTGCGTAAGAAACAAAAAGACCTAAATATATAAATCATAATTAGAAATCGGTAAGGGAAGCCTTAAAACTTTAATTTATTATTATTATCTCTCTATAAAGGTAGATGCCAGAAGAAACTCGCTAAGATAAATCATTATAAATGAGCACCTCTTTGGTTATTAGGAATGCGAGGGATGTCTTGAATTTTGTAATGAGATACAAATCGCATTTTCTAGTTCTTTTAAATTTCATCACAATTAGGCATTGTTATGAACTTTATTATTATTATTATTATTATTATTATTATTATTATTTGTTGGACCGTTGTTATGATCTCTCTTTTATTTTATAAAGAAAAATGTTTCCAGGAATTTGACTCGCCACGTTCAATTGCGCATGCAATCAAAGTCTCCTTATATACACATAATATATAACTTATAGTTCGTATTTCATTTCCTATGAAAAAGAAGATATATCTATTATATATCCAATACCTCAAGGTAATAATAATAATAATAATAATAATAATAATAATAATAATAATAATA
>CM038600.1:7945-40087 GCA_021533255.1 Ceriops tagal | reverse complement strand
AATAATAATAATAATAATAATAATAATAATAATAATAATAATAATAAAAAAAAAAAGACAAACGAATTTTGAGGTGTCCTTTGGACATGCATGCATTACGACATTCACATCGATCTTAACAAATCTTCTTTCGTCATTATCTTCAAGGTCGGAGCTACCGAATGCCAACACTTTAATGGTGGGGTGGGGCTAGTCTCGACTGACTCGCTGGGAAAAAAAAGAAAAAAAAAAAAAAAAAGCACGTGAAACACGCGCATCCATTGGCGTACCAAAACAGAGGGGTCCAAATACTTACAATAAAGGCGTGAAAGAAAAAGGCTATTCAAGAAAGGTGAGGGTGAAGATGATGAAGGGCTTGGGCTTAGCAAAGGGGCATCATCAGCCAAAAAAAAAAAAAACTGAGGGGATTTATACGTTGCTGCTAAAAGATAATGCACAACGTTGTTTACACTCTTTTTTTGTAAATCATACGGCAATTTATATGCTTCACACATATTTTTATTTATTTTAGAGTGAATTTGTGATTCCCTGACGGAAGGACAACAAAAAAGAAAAAATAAATAAATACATGGTTGAGTAATTGAGAATTTATTGGCAATGGCAATAATAATAATAATAATAATAATAAAATTGTTTTTAAGCAAAGTAGGAAAAAGTTAAAAAAAAAAAAAAAGAAGAAGAAGAAGAAGAAGAAGAAATAAGAAGCAACCAACAGAAACCATGCGAGAAGATGTGATAACAAATTCTTCTTTTTTCAGATCGAATAAAACTGAGGCTAATATGTTAATGATAATGCCTATAAGTTTAATCAGCATTTTTATTTTATTTTTTTTTTTGTATTCCAATGGCGATAATATTTGAAAAGAATTATTATCTTTCACTTAACATATAAAACCTTCCTTTTATTTAAAAGGGAAGTGCTAATTTAAATATTCAAACTAAAATTAAAATTAAAAAATTACGTTTAATTACTACTAAGAGACACCAACGATAATTTTTGTTATTAGTTTAAGGATGATAATATAAATAATATTTTTATTTTTTATTTTTTATTTTTTACGAATAAGAATTTTACTATTTCTTTTATTAATGTTATATTAATATTTATATTAAAATATTTTATTATTTTTAAAAATATATGAATTACTTTAGTTAATAAATACAATATTAATAAAAATATTAGTATATACTTATATAGATATTATAAGGAGTGGTCTTTTGCTTCTTCTACCATAATTAAATTGTTCAAATATAATTTTATATATATATATATATACAAACAGAACAAGAACATCAAATAGAACAAGAGGGTTTTGGGTTTTGTATTTGTTTTATCCCGACCGGTTTAGTTCGGGGTTTTGAAGTGGGTGGGGGGGGGGGGCGGCTTTGTGAGAGGCTGGGTCCTTTTGGTTTTGTTAGGTTTTGTGAATATATTGACGTATGGTAATTGACTTATAATTCTCTTCTTCTTCTTCTTCTTCTTCTTCTGCTTGTGGTTGAGCCTTTCTATTGAGTTTGAGCCTGAGATAAAAAGACCATCAGAAGAAGCCATGGAATTCGAAAGGATCAAAGTGGCTAAACCCATTGTGGAGATGGACGGTATCTTCTCCTCTCTATTTTAATTTGTCCTCCTCTTCTTCTTCTTCTTCTTCTTCTTCTTCTTCTTGCTGATGGATTATGAAAGTGATTGCTTACAACTCAATTGCACGGACTTGTATTCTATTCTATTGTTGTTTTTTTTTTTAATAAATCTTTTTAGGATATTGCATTTTTTATTATTTTTCTTCTTATTTTGCGCTTCAGAATCCTCTCCAACTTGTTTATTTCTTCTTCTTCGCTACTTCAATTCTCTCTGTTATTGATGTATGCCGTAATGCAATTCAGGGGACGAGATGACTAGAGTCATTTGGAGATCCATCAAAGACAAGGTCTGTAACAACTTATATATTAAACATCTATTAAACTAATTTCTCAGAGACAAATCACTCTTTTTTTTTTTACCCTTTGATTGGTTTAGCGTTTGCAATCTCTTTCTACTTGTTGTTTCACTTGACAGCTCATTTACCCCTTCCTGGATTTGGAAATCAAGTATTTTGACCTGGGCCTTCCCAATCGGGATGCCACCAACGATGAGGTTACCGTGCAGAGCGCTGAAGCTACTCTTAAGTACGTTCCGTTCCACCTTTCTTCCTTATCTTAATGCCGCCACTGGCTTTCTTTTTTTTTTTTTTTTTCAATTCTTATACCTTTATATCTATATATATGATAATTCTATCTGGCTGTTGTCATAATTTTCTTTTTTCCCTTCCTGTTTCTAGTATTGGACTTGTGTGCTTTCATATTCCCAAAGAATTTAGCATTCCAGTTGCCAGTTTCAACTACAGAGGGTATTAATATCGTTACAAGTTTAACTGGCGTGGCTACCTGAATAGCAGATGTGGCCCCTTTGATTTCAAGGTTTTGTTTCCACAGTGTTAAAGCCTTTGATAATTGTCTGCCTGCCCCAGTTAATCCATCCAGCAAGATCAGAAAACATGTTCTGAATTGCTAACCAAGTCATGTTTAGCAAAATTGTTAGGATTAGGGCCCCCATGGGAGTCTAAGACAGTAAACCCAAGGATCTTTCTCCATTATGCCTTGCTGGGTACATTTTCTGGAGTAAACTCCATTAGGCAGATCCAGGTCAAACCATCATTGACAATATTATCTGGGCTTAGATGACTCACCACATAAAACAGCTTGAACATCAACTAAATTACATGATCCGCCACCAGGACATGTGCCAAGATTCACAATCAATAGCATGGCAGTTCGGCTTCCAACCCCATTGCTCAATCATAGCCAGCTCTGCTATGATAGTCTTGAGGAAGAGGATCAGCATATTTGCTGAACACTCTTTTCCTATCTTGTGATGCATTGTAAGCTTGGCTTCGGACCTCATATTCAAAATTTTCCTCCATATCAGGACCCTCAGTTGGAGAACAATGTTGCTCTCTCTCTCTCTCTCTCTCTCTCACTCCTGATTAGTAGTTACTTATATTTTTGTAGGTACAATGTGGCTATTAAGTGTGCAACCATAACTCCAGGTATATAGTTAACTTCTTGTGAATCACTCACAATTTTAACGTATTTATCATTGTTAAGTGTACCCAAACTTATGCGATGTGCTATCTCACAGATGAAGGTCGTGTTAAGGAGTTTAACTTGAAAAGGATGTGGAAAAGTCCAAATGGGACCATCCGAAACATTTTGAATGGTGAATGGCATTCCTTTGTGTTACTGATTTGTTTTGTATTTACTTTTAATTTGCTTGTTGGATTACAATTGCAACCTCCTCTGATGTTTCTAATCTTTTTATGGTATAATGCTGCAGGTACTGTTTTTAGAGAGCCGATTGTCTGCAAAAACATTCCACGGCTTGTCCCAGGTTTGCAATGGTTTGTTGACATTTTGTTTGATTTTGTTAGAAAAAGACAATGGATCAACAGAAAATGCCACTTATTTCAGGTTGGACCAAGCCAATTTGCATTGGAAGGCATGCATTTGGTGACCAATACCGAGCTACTGATACAGTTATACAAGGAGCTGGAAAACTGAAGCTGGTATTTGGTGTGTCCTGGTTTTCAAGTCATAGTCATGAATTAGTTTCCTTTTGTTGGAAACTTGCAGTCTCTGTCTCACTAACCTTTGATTATGCATAACTCTGGAAATTTTAAATTTTGCAGTTCCAGATGGACACAACGAGAAAGCAGAGTTTGAAGTTTTCAACTTCACTGGGGCTGGAGGTGTAGCTTTGGCCATGTATAACACCAATGAGGTTCTGATCCTATTCCTTTTCTTTTTCCTCTTTTATCTAACTTGGCAGTTAGCTTGCTAATTGCTAGAAAATCATTAAGGTCCTTTGTTGTCATTTTGACTTGGAATACAGTCCATTGATGCTTTTGCTGAGGCTTCGATGAGCACTGCTTACCACAAAAGGTGGCCACTTTATCTCAGCACAAAAAATACAATTCTCAAAAAATATGATGGAAGGTACTATTTTATCTTATTGGCCAACTTTATCATGAGCAGTTTTTCCTTTTCTCCTTTTTCCTCCCTCAATTCTGGACCATGTTATGGATTTTTCTTTTTCCTCTATTGTTTGGAAGCTATATCCTTATTTCGTTATTTTATCTTTTCTTGACATTTCTCCACTCTTGACAATTTCGAAGATTCAAGGACATATTTCAGGAAGTATATGAAACTAAATGGAAATTGAAGTTTGAGGCTGCCGGTATATGGTGCGCATTTTTATCCAGCATGGTGATCAATTTGATGACATTGAGCAATTTTTATAACTTGCATCCAAATTCTAGGTATGAACATCGTCTGATTGATGATATGGTTGCTTATGCTCTCAAAAGTGAAGGAGGATATGTATGGGCATGCAAGAATTATGATGGAGATGTGCAGAGTGACTTCTTAGCCCAAGGTCTGGAGCACTCGGCAGTGATTACTTGAGAGACAATATCTTCTTTGCCCTATTCATTTTTATCTTTAAAAGTGATGTAAAGGAATATGTGATTACCCTGCGAATATTATTGCTGAGGATTAAGCTATTGTTTTTCTTCTTTCTTCTTTTTTCTTTCTGTTTTTTTTTTTAAATATCTTCTGTTTGGATGGGACAGGATTTGGATCTCTTGGGCTGATGACATCCATTCTGGTATCACATCTGCTGGGTTCACCTTTCTTGTCCATTACTCTTCCTTTTTCGTTTCCCAGGCCACATTTATTTCTGCTTCTGTGTATGAGAAGTTGGGTTGGATTCCAGGTATGCCCAGATGGAAGGACAATTGAAGCTGAAGCAGCCCATGGAACAGTTACCCGCCATTACCGCATTCATCAGAAAGGAGGTGAGACCAGCACAAATAGCATTGCATCAATTTTTGCTTGGTCACGAGGTCTTGCACACAGGTATAAAATTATTATTGTCTTTATTCAAAACCAAATGTTTGTGCTGCTGTGAATCTAATTTTTTCCACGCATGAGAACTTGACTGTAGTGATTTATCAGGGCAAAGCTGGATGGCAATGTCAGACTATTGGATTTTACTGAGAAGCTGGAAACTGCATGCATTGGAGCTGTTGAATCAGGGAAGGTGACCAAAGACGTTGCACTTCTTATACATGGCCCTAAGTAAGGAATAACAACATTTCCCATTTTTAAAATATTTTACGTTCTCAAGTATTTTACACAACTAAAAGTTGTATGTTTTATGCAGTGTTACAAGGGCTCAGTATCTGAATACAGAGGAGTTCATTGATGCTGTTGCTGAGGAGTTGAGAGCAAGACTGCAAGTAAAGGCAAAATTGTGATGGCCTAAGTAGAAGACAAGTTATATGATATATGCTTCAACAGGTCCTTTTTTTTTTATCTTATCTTTTATTTGTTCCTCCATCCTTTTCTTAAAAAGAAAAAGAAATAACTTTTTTTTTATTATATCCATGACAACTAATTCCTAATATATTATGAAAGGGATATTCTTCTGGTACTAGCATTAATTGTAGTGTCATTAATTGATCAATGATTTGTATCTGTTGATGTTTTCCCACCTACAAGGACATTTGTTTTCTGTGATTGAAACTGAAGTTGACAAGAAAAATATTCAGTGCGTTCATTATATTATTTTGGTGCATAATGTACTCATTATTATTGCAGGCCTTTGTAGGAGGGCATTGTGATTGTTGTGATTCCCCTTTTCCTGGTTGGAATCTTCAGTAGCAGATGCTTGAACAACAGCCAGTGAAGAGAGAATAGAGGAAGAAGAGAATGAAGTTCTTTGAGAGGCCACACACACTTCTTTCATTAATCATCATTAACTTTATATACATTGGTTTGATTTCCTTAAAAAATTTCAAATGAAATATGTAAGATTACATCAACTTGTATCAAACACTTGATTCTGTTAGAAAATAAAGTCAAATCCTTAATTTCTTGTGATTAGTTATGTTAAAAATCAAATCAAATGTTTGATCTCTTGGAATTAGTTAGCTATTGATTTTATGTATGTGCTGATTTATTTTTTTCCTAAATGATTTTTATATATTTTTTTCATAATTCTAGGGTTTAGATAAGAAATTAATTCGATTTATGTACGTATACCTTGTTGTTAATAGAAATTTAAATGAGAAATTCTATTTTTAACTCTCTTTTTGAGGTATAAGAGCCCCTATAGACAGTGGTTCAATTTTTTTAGCTAGTCTCATGGTACCATCATCTCCGTTATTTCAATTCTAGTTAGTTATGTATCGTTATCATGTCAGGCGAACCAAAGTTTGGTGCATCTTCATCATTAACTATTATTGATTCTTCAAGTAGTCAGATTGTTTCTACTACATCATTAACTTGACTTATAATCTCACAATCATCGATGCTCTTTAGTTTTAATTCCGTATCTTTGCAAATCACTCAACATAAATTGAATGGAATTAACTTTTGTAAGTGATTCCAATAAAATCACTTTGAAGCCGTGGATCATGCTTAGAAAACTGCAGACGTTATTGGTAAATGGATATTTGGCTTGACACAGAATTGTGGAGTGAATAACACTATAAATCAATTACGAAGGAAGGAATGTATGACAGCAGCAGCAGCAACAAAGACCCAACAGAACATGAATCTCATTAGCAGCATAGGAGAATAACACGTGTGGTGATGAATAAATTAGTAATAATAATCAACAAATAAATTTAGCAAAGAAGAACAAAAACGGCGAGAAAAACGTGGGTGAAAAATATTATCTGCTGGTTGAAAATAGATATTCGGCTTGAGACAAAATTGTCGGATGTATAGCACCATAAAATGGTAAAGCAGGAAAGAAACAGCAATTTCGTGTCAAGGTGAGTACAAGTCAAACTAGGATAAGAAGAAAGAAGGCACATATTCGAAGCCCAGATGGGTGTAAGGAAGAATTTGAGAGAGAGGGGTCAAAAAAAATAGAGAAAAAAAAAAAAAAGTAGTAATGGGGTTGGAATTGCGGATACAGCATTGGGGAACAGGCCATTATCAGCATCATCATCATCGGAAGGCAAAGCCAAGTTGTTCAACTTCAAATGCAAGAAAAAGAACGGGGAAAAGTGGTGTGTTTTGGGCATCATGGAAATGGAACAATTCCAAGAGGCCTCAATTTTACCATATTCGTCCCAATTATCACCACCACCACCACCACTACTACCAGTACAATTACAAGCTTCCTCCCAATTCCAGCAGAAAAAAGTTATCTTCCTCTTCCTCTAAGATTTCCACTGCTACTACTTGCCTCCTCAAATTTGGGGTCCACGATATTGCCGCCGTCGCCCACAACAAGGTTCGTCCGTCCGTCCGTCCGTCCTTCTCACCTTCTTCACTTCCCTTGCCTGCCATTGTTTAATACTAGTGCTGCTACTACTACTTCTTTTTTACATTCATCCCCCATTATTCATTCAGATTAAACGCAAAAGCATCTAAAAATCTTTATCTTAATCTTATGTATGCATGCTAATGATGGGAATTATTGATGGACGGGTGAACCCCCCAAAAAAAATCAAAGGTGCTGATTGCAGCCCTTGTATCGGCAGCCGTTGGTCAGCTATCCAAGCCCTTCACTTCCAAACTTTTCTCCGGCAGAGATTTTGACTTCAGGGCCGCCTTTCAGGCCGGCGGCTTCCCCTCTACTCATTCCTCTGTACGCTTCCTCTTTATTCTTCTTATTCTTCTTCTTCCCTCTTTTTTTTTTTTTCTTATTTTCCTCATAAAATTCTGGAATGTCGTATGGATAGGCTGTTGTGGCTACTGCTACATTGCTTGCCCTTGAAAGGTAATCCCTCCTCCCCAACTCAATTATTTTCTTCTAAAAAATTTTGATATGCAGATGAAAAAAAAAAAAAGCAAGCAAACAAACAAAGAGCAGAGAAATAGATAAAATCGGTTAAAATTATTTATGGTTGCAGGGGTTTTTCGGATTCAATCTTCGGCCTCTCTGTTGTTTATGCTGCCATTGTCATGTATGATGCCCAGGTAAGGTATTCCCTATTCAGTCTTTCACCTTGTCATCATAAGCAAAGGATGTTTGCTGCCTTGCTTCTCATTGTACATTGCTATATTGCAATCTTCAAGTATATGCAGTTTTCACTTTGAGATGTCTATAATGTGCCATTGTTTTACTGATGCATTTGATAAGGCACTCTCGGTTATTAAAAGGGTTTATGCCTCTTAAAGTTTGAACTTCTGGCACAGTGACATTGTCATCGTAAATCTAAGGACCCTTAATGAGATAATACTGATATTGGTTGTCACTTGTTACCTTATCATCTACTTAGCACTAGCCAATTAGCTTCAAGAGCTCTCTTTCACCCCAGGGACTTGATCACTTCGTAGCAGATTATATTCTCATTTTGTACAGTGTTGTTCTGCATTTTATCATTTGGTTGCCAATTGTAGGATGCATATGATCTTCCACACCAAGGCTCCTGTTCAGTCACAATTTCCTGTTTAAGGGTGACGTTATCATGTCTTGCCTCATCAAGCACCTTTTTAACATATCCCATCATCTAACTATACACAAGAGGAAGAAAGGACGGAACTACATATCAAACTGAGAGTTGCCAGGAGTTGATTGATGCATCAACTAACACCTTTGCAAGTAATCATGCATAAAGGGTTTTATAAATCCAGAGTGACCATCATCAGCCACACATTGTAATGCAGGGTCCAATCCAATGGCATTCAGTAGCAAATGCCTCCCAGTCCTCTAAAGCCAGGTTCTCTTTGATACAAATGTATGCACCCCCAAATGAAATAATGTCATCAGGAGCTGGATTTTTGTTAATCTTGCTCTTTGTGGCTTCACATGCCCAAACTCTTTATTTGAACCCTAGCTATCTATCAAAGCTACAATTTTTTGTTTTGAAAGAAAATGAAACCAATTCTAGGAAGAAGAGGATACTTTCCTTCATAGACTCTGTGTCAATGAAATCCACACAAGTGCAGTAAGGCTAGTGCTTTTGGGATTGTCTTTTGACCTTCATTCATGCAAGTTGCACAACTTAGTCTGCTATAATTGGATAAAAGGCATGTGTGACCTAGATACTATAGGACACATATTGAGGGCACTTTTCGTTTCTCAATAACTTGACATGCCTGCTCCTTTTGCTCAGTCATGCTTGGGCTGGGAAGTTTTGAATGACAAATTTTTTAGTATAATGAATGAA
The DNA here is from genome assembly GCA_021533255.1 of Ceriops tagal. Lineage (NCBI taxonomy): Eukaryota > Viridiplantae > Streptophyta > Magnoliopsida > Malpighiales > Rhizophoraceae > Ceriops > Ceriops tagal. Next base: position 30,860 of record CM038600.1, on the reverse strand, counting down.
GCTTTAGTTATTTATTTATTATGGTGTGAAAAATGGGAAAGCAGGGGTGGCACCCCGCAGTCTTGCCAGGGAGGATTGTGCCCTACCAGATGAGCAAAGATATCTCAGCAGTCACTTGAACCTGTGACCTTTGGCTTGATAACAAACAACCTCCTTTACTTTGAAGCTTTATTATCTGTGAAGAGATGCAAGTGCATCCTTTATGTGGAAAATTTTTGCGGATAGATCAAAAGACATGACTATAATGAAGCCATGCAGATCAGATTGAGATAAGGCTTGACATTGAGTGTTGTGCTGGGAACTTGCTCTCAGTGAAGGCAACCATCCCATGTGCACGCACCATACAGCTGAAGTTCAATTAGTGCCAATTTTGTAGAAAGAAGCTATTTTACATTTGCTTTGATTTCCCCTAACTAGGAAATAAACGGAAAAGCTTTATCACTGCATCATTTGCTTCACTTATTGCATGTTCTTTAGCATTGGACTGTTGATTTTCTCTATGGCGTAGAAATGAAACTGAAAAATACTGCAGCTTTGATGGGGAAATGAAGAATTTAGATATATCTACACCTTTCTTAGATATTATTGGGATCCCAATTTGCATCTTTCAATTGGATAAATACTCCCTTTATTTGAATTCTGCCTGAAAGAAGATGCTTGCTTATGCAGGGTGTGAGAAGAGAGGTAGGAAGTCATGCCAGAGTACTGAATAAAGTGCTGCAAGAGACACAGGCTTGCTCAACGATTTCCAAGGATAGAGATGATCCAGTTGATTCTCGACAAGGGCTTTCCTTTAACAGGAATGCTGAATCTGGTCCCCTGTTATCAGAGGAGGGAAGAATTTTTGCACCAAATTCAACACACACTCCATTATTGCTTGAATCAGACCATATAAAGACAATAACTAGTAAGTTTCTTGCATCCCCTAGTTCAGCAGCTACAGAAGAAAGGGCAGAAAAACACCCTAGCAGAACGACTCCATTGAAAGAATCTATTGGTCACAGTGAGGTTGAAGTGATAGCTGGTGCTTTTTTGGGCTTCTTGGTAAGCATGGCAGTGTATTCTGTTATGTGAAATAAAGCTCACAATATTATGTAATGCGCATTCTATTTTGCGCATCCTACATTAAAAGCATACGGTCTCTTTCATAGGCTAGTTCATGGAATCTTAATATTGTTACTGCCTCTGCTAGTTCCACATTATATGTGCACATCGATCTTGAGTTTTCAACTTCTACTCAACTACCATTAGAATATTTAGATTGAAACTGCCTATGTCTTGGTCCGATTGCACAAGGGAACCAATTCATATTTATCTTGTGAAGAATACCAGAGTGTGGGAGAATTGTTCGCTAAGATGCCCAGTAATAAAATTATTGTCACAAGTTATCAAAGAAAAAAAGTTATGTAAAAATTGTCAAATTAAAAAAAATGATGGATCAAAATAAGATATCAAATTAACATAAATTTTTAATCAGTCTTAAGGACAAGACTAAATTGAAGGGTAAGAAAATAATAAGATTGATATTATTATTATTAATTTATATAATTTAATATTTTTTATAGTAATTGGCATAATTTATACAATCTAATATTTATTTTTGTAACAATAAATATAATTATCTCTATATGTATAAATAATTAAGTATTATATATGTTTATAAAGCTTATGTTTAATAGAAAAAAATAATAAAAAATATATTAAGACTTTATAGCAATTTAGAAGCCGATCTCCTTTATTTTCCAATGTTCGTAATTTTATTTCCAGATCCTCTAGTTTCCACCAAATATGCGTGCATAACAAAAGCATTTCTGTCGTCTTCCTGAACTATCAATGTTATAAAAAGAAAAAAAAAATTACTACCTATCTTAATTAATTTCATGTAATTTTACTATATGTCTATTCAGTAACTTGAAAATTTTTAAAATAATATCTCTTAAAAATTGAAATTAATTAATATCAAAAATAACATATTCTCTTTATTGCATATATTTAAAGAAGTAAGTTGTTTAGTAAACTTCTCATCCATAAACTCAATTATTTTTGTCTGAATTAATCAATACAATTTGATGTTCTTCCTCTTTAAAAGATTTATTAGGTAATAAATTAGAATATTCAATCAAAACTATAATAATTTTACCTAAATTTTTGTCTTCCACAATGTCATACATTGAATCAAGGTCATCAATAGTACTTTTGAATTAAGTATCTTGCAATTTTTTGATAAGTTCATCATTAGCACTTTTTAATTTAATAGTTAACAACTCATTGATAATTTCATTATCAAAGTTATTGAGACATTCATTGACTTTTAATTAAAAATAATGTGTAAAAATAATTTGGTCTAACCACTCTAAGTGCTCTTGTACGAGGAAAAAATATCGTTTTGATACTAAATAATAAAAAATTAGGAGATTTGAAAGTAGAAATTTGTAAAAATAGAAAAATAAAGGATTGATTACTTTAATAAGTTTGAGGGAATTAGCCTCTAAATTGCTATAAAATCTTGATATATTTTTTGTTATTTTTTTATAACATTCAGACTTTATTATATATATAATACTTAATTACTTATCAATATAAAAATAATTATATTTATTATCATGAAATAAACATTAAATTATATAAATTAAAAATAATAATTTTTTAATTAAAAATATTTTATCAGAATAATTTAAAATAGAATAGAATAATATACATCAGTTTTAATTGTAAAAGTAATTGCGTTTTGGGGAACTCGGAGTATCGAGGTAACCATAAGTCCTCCTAGGTTAGGTTAGGCGGTTTTGATGAGATTGTCAATCAGATCCATAGATAAGCTGCAGGATAAGGCTCCGGGTGCTGCCGACAAAGGCGGCCCTGTCTTTGGCGCCGGCAATAATAATAACAATGTTGACAAGAAGAAGCCCGATTTGGGCGTTACGGGCACCGGCACTAGAAGAGGCAGTATGTATATATATATATATATATATCCACACACTAATGTATGCAAATATCTAGTATTTTTATGCCTTATTTCTCATCTCACTAATCGTTTCTGTCTTTTGATTTTCATCTTCCCTCGCAGGCTTTGCATACATGTGAACCACGTAATAAAATTCTGGGCTAACACAAACTAAATGAACTAAATTCTGTTGCCTCCCTCACCCTTCATGATATCATTTCTCTTTCGCTTTATCATTTTGTAAGTTCTTATCCAACTGTGGACCGCGGAGACACAAGCAAGAAACTGGATAAGGAATATGTGCAGAAATTGAAGTCCAACGTCATAATTTTCTTCCCAAAAGAAAATTGGTATGTGTCTTCGGGCTACCACTATAATGAAAGTGAAAAAAATTATTTTAAATTGTATATTTAATGTTAATTTTTTAAAATATTTCTTTATATAAATTATAATATTTTTAAAAAATAAAATAAAATATATTTAACTATAATTTTTAGGATTAAAATCAAAAATTTGAGAGCTTTTTATATTATATAATGTTATTCTACTAAGAAATTACATCTTGTTATATTTTATTAAAGGAAATTTATCATATATATATATATATATATATATATATATAGTAGTTTAAAGAAATTTTTTTTTAAATTTGCCTTTTTATAAAAATAATTTTTACAATCATCGAATAAATTAAAAAACATGTTTAATTTTTATTTTTGAAAACATGCTAACAATTTTGTGCCATAAGTGAAAATATCATATAGATTGCATTTTTACATAGTAAAAAGAATATGACAATAAATTTTAATACCATGGTAGATCAATTTTAAACTAATTATTTTAATTAATAAGTTGTAGAACCAATTCACAATAATGTGCTTCTTTTTTTTTAATTAATTAATACATTAAAAATTATTTTATTTATATATTTTTTATAAATTTTTTAATTAATTAAGACTACAACTCCATTATAATGCATCTTTTTAAGTTTATTAAAAATTTTAAAAATTCAACCTTTAAAATTTAATTGCAAGTACTAAATATTATGTAACTCTAAGATAAAAATAATTTGTCCAATATTTTAATTGCACTAATGATATACTTTAACTTATTAAATTTAGAATTTAATTTTGTATTGAGTGTTTAATTAAGTTTTTATCATGATTACTTTTTAAATATAAATTTGATTCATTTTTCTTTTGTCTCATTGAACAAGACTTTTGTAATATATAATTTTATTTATTAATTAATATATAATAACATGCCAACATGTATATTTGATTATATAATTAACAACATACCTTTTTATATATAGTATTAGAAATATTATAATCATAAAAAATTATCATTAATCAACAAGTGATTATATTTTTTGAATTTTTTTCAACTTAAATCATGTGTTAGAAACTCATTAATTATATAAGTCATTAGTTATGGAAACTTATTAGCTATGATATTTTATTTATTGCATTTTAAATTTTCTTTCGATAGAATATAAATTTTTAATTATATAACTTAAATAGTTTATTAATTATTAATTATAATACTTAATTATCAAAATAATTAGTTTAACAATTAAAACTTATTTATTTATTTAACAAGATATAAATTTAAAATCTAACAACAACAACTTTTCACTCATTTTTTAAAAAGAAAACAATAAAAAGTTATGTTTATTTTAACTACACCAATTAATAGAAACATCCACTTGATTAATGGACATTTAATTACTACCATTAACATCCTTTTAATTAAAAACATATTGCTAATAATTAAATATCTTTTAGTTCTATAGTTAGCATGAAGGTCACGTATTTGGCACTTTAAGAGCCATGCCTTAGAAACCTCAAAATGCCTTGGACATTTAGCTTACTTAGTTAACAATTCGTTCCTTCAATTGAAAGTTCATAAAATTAAACTTTACTATGTAAAACTTTTCATCTTTTTGGTGATTTTTAGAAAAGATATATAATATATTTTGTTAATACAATTAACTATTAAATAATTGCCCTTGAATCTTGAAAGGTTGTTGGCTTAAAACCTAGAAGTGCCTCTTTTCTAAATTTCTAGATTTTTCAAATAAATACAAAACAACCAATTAGGTTACTAGTAAGCAATAACACTGTTTCCTAAATAATGAATTGCCCTATCAAACTAGTGGTTATCCCATTTACTTAGAGACATTTAGCATTCAAAGACAAAGGTTGTCCTTCTTTATTTCTCTGTTAATCTTCCAAAAAACAATTATATAAAAAAGCTTAATTCAACAATTTAGGTAGTATAAATATAAAATAGTTTAAAAGTCAAACATATATCTTATAAATTTAATAAATATAATTATTTTAATGTCTTTTATGAAAAATTATTTTTTATAACATCAAATAAATTAAGAAATGTATTTAATTTTTATTTTTATAAATATTTTAATAGGAGCCATATATAAGGTTTTATCTATTTAATTTTTTTATTTTATTTATTATTTTTCTATTAATTCACCTTCTTAATATTCCTTTAACAGCTACAGTAGCGTTGTGGCCGTAGTTGTAGTGGCGACATTACTCTAGCTTGGCCAGGCTATATATATAAATGACTGGCGTATTAGTTAGACATGGTACATATTCAATTTGATAACTATTTACATATTAACACACATAGCCTAAACAATGATCCTTCTCAAAAAAATTTAGCCTACCTTCGACAAACCCTACAAGCTTTCTAAAATGTAAAAAGCCACCAGCGTCCAATGTATGAATTAAATGATTTTTGCTAATGCTTTATAAGGAAAAGAAAAATGTAAATGTATAAAAACCTGTGATAAAAGATGAATTTAGACTTGCGAATGCATAAAAGAGAATTGGAGATGTATACATACCTTTGGTTGTTACTAAAACTAATATCAACTTCATCCATAAACTTCAACAATGGTTCACTTGTAACAGGAAAGAGACCCTTGCTATCAGTAAATCAAATACATTTGACTTGGCAAATAAATCACCAAGTAAATTATGTGAAAGGAAGTTTGATTTTAAATCTATTAATTTATGTTTGCTTATTGTATTTGTGGCTATAGTTTCATGCTTAAAAATTTTCTTTTTCAGGCACTTGATGAGAACATGAACTAACAAATTACATCCATCTACACCAACTATTATTACATTGGTTTAAATTTAAAATATTTTGAATACATCATTACAAATTAAAAGCATGGATGGAAAAAAATTATTGAAAAAAAAAACACTACATCTATCTACACCAATTATCATAACTATCATTGAATTGATAAAAAAGGTAATTGATAGGTTTTTTAAAGTTGGTTTGCAGCAGCAAGGTAGGGGCACCACAATCTTTGTTCTTCTTTGGTATTATTGCCTTGTATTCCAAGCTTTCTCCTTAATTTTATGAATCTAACTTTTCGCAAATTGTTAATAAAAATATCTACTAGTTGCTCCTTAGAGGTACAATACTTCAATTCTACTTGCTATTTTTTTAGCATTTCCCTCACAAAATGTAACTTAATGTTAAAATGTTTGGTTCTTCTATGCATTACTGGATTTTTGGAAATAGCAATAACAGCTTTGTTGTCATAAAAAATGATGGTTGGCTCCTTCTGTTCTAAATTTAGATCAGTCATAATTTTTCTAATCCACATGACTTGGTTTACAACTAAGGTTACTATTATGTATTCTACTTCAATTATGAATTGAGTTATAGTTGGCTACTTCTTTGAACTCCAATAAAAAACAATTAAGCCAAATGAAAAAGCATATCCAAATGTGCTTTTCATAACTTCACTTGATCTAGCCCAATCACTATCAGTATATCCCATTAATTTGAGTGTCCCTGTGCTGTTAAACATGAGTCTAAACTAAAGTGAGCCCTTAATGTACCTCACTACTCTTTTAGTAGTTTTGTAGTACAACTCAATGAGGCTTTGCATAAAACTAGATAACATATTTATTAGAAACATGATATCAAGCCTAGATATAAAAAGATATAATAGGTATCCAATGAGAGTTTTGTACTGTCTTGTATTTGTTTTTGGTACACCATCTTCTTTTTGAAGTTTACAATCTAATACAAGTGGTGTAGGAACTTCTTTATAATGTAGTATATAAATTTTTTTTAAAATCTGCATAGTATACTTTTCTTAACTACTAAATATGCCATCTTTGGATTGATGAATCTGCAACCTTAAAAAGTACTTCATCTTCCTCAAGTCTATCATTTCAAATTACTTCTTTAATTAAGTTTTAATTTACTGAACATGATTGTGGCTGTATTTAGTAATCATAAGATCATTTATATAAAAAGATATATAAATGTTATGTGTTGTTTTTGCCTTTACATAAAAAAATGGTTCTGTCATACTTCTAGTGAAATCAAACTTGAGCAAATGAGCATGAATTTTACTATACCAAGCTTTGAGACCTTTTTTTAACCCATAAAAAGTCTTCTTAAGTAAACACACTTTATTTTCATAATTAAGGGAAGCAAAACTAAGTGGTTGTTCAAGGTAAATCTCTTCTTGTAACTCACCATTTAGAAATGCAAATTTGACATCCATTTGACGCACCATCCATTAAACATATGCTATAATAGCTAAAAAAAGCTTAATGGTGTCCAATCGTGCCACTGGAGCAAAAGCATGAAAGTTGTCTACTCTTACCTGTTGGGTGAATCCTTTGGCTACTAGCCTAGCCTTAAGTTTGTGTAAGTTGCCATCAATATTCATTTTGACTCTATATATCCATTATGCTCCTATAACATGTCTATCTTTGGGCTTAGGTACCAAGATCTATGTATTGTTCTTTTTTAAGGCCTGAAGCTTCTCTTGCATTGCAGCTTTCCAGCCAGGTATACTTACTATATCATCATAATTTGCTAGTTCTACAAGAACTTAATTGTTTCTCTTATACACATCAAAGAAATAACTAATACCCCTAACAGGTAGGTTGTTAATATTCTTTTCCAATTCATATCTAACTCAACTACACTTTTGGCCAATTCCATCTTAATGACTTATCAAACTTTAAATCTCTACTTATAGAGATTTTATTGGTAATAGGGTTCTAAACCCTATATATGTACGTTATATTGGTATAACTAATAAATATAGTTACTGAAGCCCTTAAATCCAATTTGTTCCTTTTTGTTTAAAGCACATGGGTATAACATAAGCATCCAAACACCCTAACATGTGCTAGAGAAGACTTATGGCCAAACCAGCACTCAAATGGTGTGGAATTCAATAAAGCCTTGGTAGGCTACCTGTTCAATAAGTATACTAAGGTGGTTACAGCCTTAACCCAGAAAGACTTTAGAAGTCCCTTCTTTGTCAATAAGCACTATGTCATGGCAACTATAATCCTGCTCTTTCTCTCATTTACCCCATTTTGCTGGGGTGATTAAGGAATTGTTTGCTATTGCTGGATGCTTAAGTCTCTATAGATTTGCTTAAATGCTTCAGAAGTATATTTTGAACCATTGTCTGACCTAATTACTTTAATATGATAGCCCGACTACTTCTCAATCTAAGTCTTAAATTGATTGAAGATACTTGATACCTCTGACTTGTGTTTGAGGAAGAAAATTCAGGTAAACCTAGATTGGTCATCTATAAAGATAACATAATATTTGCTTCCATTTAGTGACTTATGATTTATAGGGTCGTAAAGATCACTATGAAAAAGTTGTAACTTCTCCTTCGCTTTTGACTATGTTGCTAAGAATGGTAGCCTAGTCTGTTTACCAAGCTAACAAGTCCCACAAGTTGAGCTATATTTTACAATTTCTTGCAGACCATGCACTATTACTTTGGTTTACATCTTTTTTAAGGTAGTAAAATTTATATGACCTAGCCTTTTATGCCAAGTCATAATATCTTATATATCAACAACTAAGACGCAATGTAATGCCTCATTTTCCTTCAATTGAAAGACTTTTCCACACATAAATACCTTGTTCAAGAAGGTACATTTAGCATTTGAAATGATGCAAACTTTGTGTTTAAAGACTAAGGTGTATCCTCTCTCTAATAGCTGCCTTACACTAAGTAAATTACAATTTGCAGTGAGCACATATAAGACATCAAGTATAAACTTAATAACTTTCTTAGTATGGATAGCAATATACCCTTTTCCCTATACTTGGATCAAATTACTATTGTCAATCCTCACTTTGGTAGTGCAAGATCTATCAAGCTTTTTAAACAGCTATAAATTAGGTGACATGTGGTTTATACAACCATTGTTAGCTAGCCATATGTTTCTCCTATCATAAGTGGAATTGACTATTGCAGTAAATAGTTATTCCTTTAAAAACTGCTCTTCATCAACCACTTATGCTTCCTTAGGTTTTCGAGACTATTGTTGTTATTTTCCTCTATGCCAACAAATTCTCTCTACATGCCCTTTTTTATTACAAATTTTGCATACAAGATTAGACCTTTTCTAATAATTCTTAGAAGGATGGTTTGTTTTTTTTATAATGATCATATGCTGGATACTACTTTTTACCTCTTAATTTCGTATGTTCCTCTATCTTTTTTTCCTTGCTTCCCTTACTGCCTCCTTTTTCCTTAGGACTTTGCTTGATGTTTCGTGGGAAAGGCATTTTTTGTACTCTCCTTTTGCCTTAAGAGCCTTCTTTGTTCCCGAACTTGTAGAGAATTGAGCAATTTTGGGAAACTTATAAGGTATGGTACCCTATGTGCCTCCACGACTTCTTGGCAGCACATATACAGCTTTGTTAAACCACTGTTTGCATTGTGTCCAAATGAGCCTATGAGCAGCAAACATTTCCAATTGTTGTTGGAACGAGCATTGAGTCTTGGCATAGAGTCACTGGGGTATGAGAACAGAAAATGTAATACACGGTCCACATTGTCAGTGAACACTAGATCTTCGTTGAAGGGAAGGAAAAACAAGAACAATAAATTACTGAATTACAAATCTAGATGGGTATAAACCTTACAGTGCCTTGAAGATTTTGTTCAGCGATTGGGTACGTTGAAGGCAGGCAATTCAGAATGTTGCCATCGTGGCATTCTCAAGTTCGCTTTTCTATATAGAAAAGTTAAAACGTAGGCTTTTGCTCAAGTTCAAAATTTGATAGTTATATTTCCGACTCGTGGTACGATTATACCTAAACTCTTAAAATTTACTTTTTATGAGCACAATACTTTTTAATAGAATTATAAATATTAATTTTATTTTTTCATTTTATGTATAAAAAAATTTGATCGTTAAAATTTGTGCAACAAATATAAAAAAAAAATAATAAGGTGTTTTCCAAAATATGACCGATGCAGTTTATGACGTTATTTTTTTGTTACTTCTTTCTTTGTTTGTTTTTTTCATTAATTTGTTGCCCTTAAATACTACGACTCACTCCTTGTCCATTTTAGTCTTCCGCACAAGAATTACAATGGGGCACACTATACAATGTCTGGTCCATTGACCTGGGATGGACCTGAATAGTATTGAGTTTTTTTTTTTATTATTTTTTATCTTTGCTTATCAATTCTTAGTCCAAATCCAAATGAGCTAAAATGTATCCTCATTAAGTGAATCCATTGCATCCTGACTCGTTGAAGAGATAGGCCTTTTGGGCTAGGAGGTGCTCGGCCACCTGCGAGGAGACTGCTAATCCAGCCCAAAATGGTAGGGTGGAGTGGTGGGAGAAGACCCTGTTTTATTTGTGTAGGAAGTCGGAATGAAGCTTATCTATGCATAAACTAATACCTAGTAGTATAGTATTTCCAATCATGTATGTGCTGTCTACGTGCGATGTATTTTTGTATCAAACATAGACCTAGCTGCTGAATTTTGTAGGAAAGTTCTATGATTTGCTAATATAATTAATTTCCTTTTATTATTGCAAGCTGGGGAGGGACTAGGGGATAGTTTAGAGAACGATCAGAGGATAGGACTGTTAGCCTTCTCTACACCAATAAATATTCACATTAAGATCTTTAGTCAAACTCAATACTTTTATTATCAGAATGCAAACCCACGCAAGAGACCAAATTAAAGTCACAATTCTAATTCACTGGTAATTAAATGGTAAGGTTTAAAGTTTTGAAAAAAGAAAGCGTTGCATGATAAATTTCAACTATTGATTACATTAAACAAAAAATTTATTTCAATCAAAAATTTAAAATATTGAGTCATAAGTTATTTTTATTTATCTATTATTTACTCTTTTTTTTTTTACTTTTAATGCAAAATTCTTTAATCACGTAATTTATATTTAAAATTTCAATACTTATTACTTTTTATTTTTCGGATAGGACAAAATTTGGAGGCAGAGTAAAATTCTTTTCAGGAATAGACATGAAATGGGGAAAATATTATTTAGCTACTGGATTCATTGGAAATCCGCAGTTGGCTACATTTTCCTTCTTTTTTTTTTTTTTTTTTAATCTTTCAATTTTATTGTTCTTTTGCCCTTTAACTTTTTGACTCTTCAATTTGTTCGAGTGGTCTATTAATTATGAACCTGCTATTCCAACAGACAGAGGTTGTAAATTCATCCTCTAAAATTCTTCGCAGAGAAAAGTTAAATAGACACGTTTAGGCGGATACTTAGTAGGCATAAGAAATATTAATCAATCACATATTTTTTCATTAACACATAAATAAAATTGAAGATAGAAAACTCAATTTAACACCAACTTATTTCTATCACATGTCTAAATAAAAGGTAGTTACATAGTGGTACTTTTTATTTTTGTTCTTTGTTTTTAAGATCAGTCTAATAAGTCTCCTAAATTATGGTCTTTCAGATCGAACTTCTAAGAAATGGCTCTTCTTCTTTTGCTAATGAGTTAGAGGAGGAGCCTATCATAAACTAAACTAAAACTGAATTATGTAAAAGTGGGCAAGGCGAAGGGAGATAAATTAGAGACAGATAATCTTTTCAATTGATGAGGGTTTCCGGCTTTCTGATAACTCGAAACATTGTCTTGACAGCCGTTTGTTTCACACCATACAAATGGAGATTATTTTTAGGGTTTGTTAATGGCTTCAAATCAAATGGAAAGCAGCACTTGACCCTCAATTCTTTGCCTTTGCTTAACGGTTGGATACTGTCGAAGAGGCATATCATTGGGGTAGAAAAGATTGAGTGAGCACAGCTGGTAAGAGCATAAAATAATCTAATTAATTAAAACCAGTATAGAGACTTGGCTTCCCAATTTCCCTCTCTATTCGTTTGCCTGCCAATATAATCATCATTTTGTATTACCAAACGCGGGTGGTCATGCTCATACGGTATATGCTACTATATATTAATGAAACAGTGTCATCATCGCCCACGCTATCCTGTGTTCTAGCGGATCAATTGTTAGATCTCTACCAAAAAGAGGAGGAGGACCTACTATTGGTTGCTGTTGTTGTTGTCATGGATATATATTGTCCATTATTAATTAATTTACGTTAACCATCACTTAGGCAGGTTTACCTCCTGAAGGCTTTGTTTTCCGTTCCTCTTTGTGTTGCGTTGCAGTGCTTGCCTGTTTTCGCCCCTCTTGGCTTAGCAGCAGCAGCTTTGCCTAATATTGGGGTAACACCGAGAGAATTTAACAATCCAAGTTTCAAAAGTAAGGTGGGTATCTCCTTCGACTTAATTAAGAGCTTTGTTTGACATTGCAACTTAGCTTCTACCTTCGCCGGACTAGCCAAGTTAAATGACCAAAATCACAATTTGGCCCATGAACCTGGTGGTTCGGTTTTGATTTGATTCTTAATTTATTTTTTTCTGTTTCAGAACTTATAGGTTGCGTTGCAACCTACACTTTTCAGCGTCAACCGCATGTTCTTTTGGGATTGAATTTGGCTTCTTTCAAGAGAAAGACTTGCTGCAAAAAGGAAATTGTCTGGGGAGTTTTCTTGTCAAATGTCAAGGAAAAAAATTGGCTTGTCTTTTTTGGGAATCCCCTCAATTACGCAACTCTCTAATATAGATAAACGGAGAGGAAATATCAATGCCGATGACTGCTTGCGTGACAAACGGGTATGTACATTCTTGTCATCGGAGTTTAGACAGACAGAAAGACAGACAGACAGCCAATCACAAATAACAACGTACGGGTGACAGAGAAGGCAGCTTTTGATCTCTCCAAGTTAGTTACGCCTCTTGGCTTATCATTTGACATTTGACTAACTGTAACGAACTTGGCCCGAATGTAGGTTCATTAATACGAGAAAATCACCAAATCAAATCTCAGGTCTCCGCGCCACTCCAAACCTCCTGGTCCCTCCAAGCGCTACATATCTGATCAAAGGAACATATACTTCTGATCAAAGGAACATATACTTCTGATCAAAGGAACAGCGCTACATTAGTCATTAGATAAAACATTTCTTACCGCACATTAAAATGAAAGCACTACTGCATTTGTCAACACACACACACTTACATACTTATTTTTATCTTTATTTTATTTATGCTAATAAATAAAATATAATTAATCTGCAATTTTTATATTTACTATGTAACACTAAAATGTGTCTACCTAAATTTTTTCAAAAATATGAAAAGAAAGCATGCAATGCGAACTAGCCTAAGGGAAGACATCCATCATGGATTAGAGTGAAGTGGAATTTTTGCCCTTCTCACCTTAACTCTAAAGAACATACAACTCTAGGATTTAATAATTAATCTTAAGAAACTTTTATAATACAAAAAAATCAAATTATTGAGTAAGATTCAATAATTGAATGTGAAAAATAATATGATTTGAATATAAAATTCTTCAATCATAAATTATTTAGCTTAAAAATTTAATTTTTTTAAGTGAGGTGTCTAAATAAATTATATGTTAAAGTTTAACAATTGAAAAGAAAGAAATTCAAGTTAAAAAATATGAATAATGTTGTACAAAAGTTCTACACATAAATAAATTTTACAAGAAAATTTTCATGCCTTGTCAATTATTGGCCCACAATTAAAACTGCCCATATTTTATTGTATATTTGCTAGAAATGTGAAAGGTTAATTCGACTTGCCAACTCGAGCAAGTGTTAAACTTTAACACAGATTTTAGGATTAGGTTATTGATTTTGATTTTTCCATCCGAACTACGTTATTATTGAAACCTAAATAACTTGAAAATTTTAAGATTTAGTTAAATTGCAAACTTAGAACGCCATAGGCCCCACGCAAATTGACAATTTAAATTATATTCAATGCCGCCTAACTCACTAGCAATGCATTTATGTATAACAGTTAAAAATAGATACCCTACAAAAGTGCCACATCACCTTTGATGTTTCACGTAAGTGTTACATCATTATTTATATAATAATAATAATAATAATAATAATAATTATTATTATTATTATTATTATTATTATTTAAAGATGAAATGTTGTGTATGGCAAACGAGTCATGGACTGACCTTATTATTGTCTTGGTGAAAATATGGAATTGAATTTATGTCAGAGACATTTGAAAATTTGTGTTTTTCAGTTTATGATAGAATGACTAAGTAGAATAAATATAATGAAAATAAAAACATAAAAATAAAAAAAATTAAATACATGTAACTTATCAATAATTTATCTCTCTTACATTTTATCTTTTTAAGATAATAATTTACATTATAAGAATCTTATAATTTTTAATTTGAAAAATTAAAATTTATTGTCATGATTTTATTAATTTTAAAATTTTTATTTAATTATAATTTTTTGAGAGAATATTATTATTTTTTTGAAATTTATTTTTTATAATTTTTTTGGAGTTATAAAAATTGAACTTATTTAATTTTAATTTACATTTTAATCATGATGACTTGAAAATGCAATTTTATGAAAATTTTTATAATAAAAAAAATTAAATTAATAAATTTTAAAGAAAAAATGAAAAGGCATAAATATCTTATAGTGTAACTAAATTAAAACCATAGGAAGATAAAATATAAAAATGGTAAATTATAGGACTTAAATACATTTAATTTAAATAAAAAATGTAATAAAAATATTTTGAAATAAAATAAGATAAAAAGAAAAGATAAAAGAAAAAGGGTGGGAAAGAAAGTAGTCGTCCTGATTGTGGCTGCGGTCATCCCTTCTTCTTCTCCTCCTTCTTCTTCTTGAGTATTGTCTCTTTCATTCTTTTTTGTTTTTTTAATAAAAAAAAGGGAACGAAAGTCTCAAAACCCGCCGCCGCCCTCCTATACCCACCATCTCCATACAAACCCCCCAAACCCCCCCCCCGGTGCTCGCTCGCTGTAAGCAGCGGTAAAAAAGAAACCAAAAGAAAACAGAAAGAAATAGAAAGCCAGACAGACAGAAAGGGGAGGGAATTTGATTCGTTGATTCTGATTGTTTGTTTGTTTGACATTACATTCATTCGTGTGTGTGTTTTTTATTTGTTGTTGTTTGGGGGGCGAAAAGGGCCAAAAAAAAAAAAAGACAAAAAAAGCAAGATCCCACCTTTGTTCTGTTCTGTTCTTTACTCTCTCTTTCTCAAGAACCACCGAAGCAAAGCAAAAACAAAGCATACGAACGCAGACGCTTACAAACACGGTTACAGCAAACACAGTATTCTCTCCAGAAGGCCGACGACAAAGAGCAAAAGTTGGGGAAGGTAAAAGTGAGGTGGCTTTTTGGCTTCCGCTTCGTGAACACTGCCATTGACAATAAGGTCGCCTTCTCATTGGCTTTGTTTGGCCCCCTCCCCTCCATTCTTGTTCGTGTCCGTGTTTGTGTTGGGCTGGGGTTATTCCAAGCATATCTCCGCCTGCCTGTATCCCTGCCTCCTCCTGCTCGTTGTGTTCCTGTTTTTAGCTGTTATTTCCTCCCTTCCCATCGTTGTTACTTTCACCCCCGTTTCTCTTTTTTATTTGGCTTCATCTTTTCTGTTATCCTTTCAGAGTCTCATCCTTCCTTATATATAATCCCACTTGTGCTGCTTCTTTCCTCGCGCTTCTTTTTTTTTTTTTTTCCCTTGGTCTATTTGGCTTTGGCTTGCATTTGTGTCCTTGCCCCTCTCTTTTTTACAATTTGTGCTCCGTCATAGTTTGTTCAACTTTCAATGCTCAAGAGTGATTGAATTTCCCTAATATCAGCAGCTACCTACCTAAAGTTGCAGAAAAAAAGGCCATTACGTTGCAGCTAACTAACAATGAAATACGTATTGGTGACTGGCGGTGTGGTCAGTGGTCTAGGCAAAGGGGTCACTGCTAGCAGCATTGGTGTTCTCCTTCAAGCCTGTGGCCTTCGCGTTACTTCCATCAAGATTGGTATTCTTATGTGTTGTTCCATTCCACTTTTCTTGTTCTGCTGGCACATTTGTTGCATTGTCTAATTTTTCCTATTTTGTTTCAATTGCATTTATTTATTTATTTATTTTGCTTTTTTACATGGAAAATGTGGTGGCAATTTTCAGTTTTTCCCATAATATTTTGCTTGTGAAACTGGTGTCTGGTGGAAGTTTGCCGCAACTTATTTCGCTTTTCTTGAAAACGTTCTTTCACTTGTTCAAAGTTGCTATTTAGTTTGGTGCCATTTTTATTTCATGCTAATTTGTCTCCAACCCCTTTTATATCTATTTCCGCTTTACAATTCAAACGACAAATTTGTTCAACAGTGCAAATTAGAGTTGCAAGATGTTTTTACTGATGAGGAAGGGAATACAATCCAGTTAAGACACCAGATTATAAAACCTTATTTCGACAGCCATTGTTAGAATGCTTTGTATGACTCAGATTTTAAAAACAGAAAACTTGTATTGATAAAAAATGAATTTCAATACCTGTTCAG
This sequence comes from Ceriops tagal, assembly GCA_021533255.1. Classification (NCBI taxonomy): domain Eukaryota; kingdom Viridiplantae; phylum Streptophyta; class Magnoliopsida; order Malpighiales; family Rhizophoraceae; genus Ceriops; species Ceriops tagal. The sequence continues at coordinate 14,147 of CM038600.1, read as the reverse complement.
TAAACTCATTTTCCAGTTTTCCAATTTTTGCAAGTAAGCCAGTTTCTGCACTTTTACAGAAACTGAACTGGAAAGTAAAAGTGAAAAATAGCACTGCAAAATAGAAAACTGCTTATTAGGTTATTGCTGTAGTGGAATCACCCACGTTTTATCACAAGTCTGGTATCCATTAGCTTATTAGTCAACAGTCGGACGACTGTATGTTCTTGTATTGTGAGTTGATGCATTTCGTTTGTGATGGCACGCTTGCAGACCCTTACCTTAATACTGATGCGGGAACAATGTCTCCATTTGAGCATGGAGAGGTCTTTGTTTTAGATGACGGTGGTGAGGTACATATTCATGCTAGGTCCTTATCCATAAATGTACACTTGGCAGTGTCTTCACTGCAAACTTCACATCCTTGGTTCTCGCATTTTTTGCTTTTCATAAAGATAATTTATGTGAGTTTATCTTCTTATTTGATGAAAAGATAACTGTGTTTCTTGGTACTTAAAAGGTGGATTTAGACCTTGGCAATTATGAGCGGTTTTTGGACATCAAATTAACTCGTGACAACAATATTACGACAGGAAAAATATATCAGGTAATTCTATCAATTTTTTGGGCATCAAAGAAACAACTTGTTTATTGACTTAACTCTATCGATATGATATGCGAAGAATTATGTGAGCTAACCGCATCCGCATGAATATTCTTCTTGGTTTAATCAGTCTGTTATTGACAAAGAAAGAAGAGGAGACTATCTTGGAAAGACTGTGCAGGTTCTTTCTTCACATTCTGTTATTCTTTTTCATATCATGCTGGTGTATTATAAACTTGAAAATTTACTCTCCTGACATTGCTTATTATTCAGGTGGTTCCACACATTACTGATGCCATCCAAGATTGGATAGAGCGTGTATCTAGGATACCAGTTGATGGAAAAGAAGATTCGCCAGATGTTTGTGTCATTGAGCTGGGTGGAACTATAGGTAATTCACAACTGTTGGTGTATTCCTAATAAGACGTTCACTTGCTTGCTTTCTTTATTTTTCCCCCCCACTTAAAATCAACCATTTTGATGCAGGTGACATTGAATCTATGCCATTTATTGAGGCACTTGGCCAATTTTCTTACCGAGTTGGTTAGTTGATGGGCTCTATCCAGCTTTTTAGATCCTCATATGGATCTTTTCTCCCCTTTTTCTTTTTAAATAATCACAGTGGAACATTCTTGTACTAAGCTGTTGATTGTCTTCAGGTTCCAGCAATTTTTGCTTGGTCCACGTCAGCCTTGTGCCTGTTCTCAATGTTGTTGGTGAACAGGTACTTTAGGTGGCATCACAAATTTTTAAATTTTTTATGCATGAAGCTGACTGCAGAACTGTTTTCTGCATTATTTTGATTTATGGGGTCATTGACTTGTTGGCTTTGATTTGTTTATTGATCTCAAATTGTAGAAGACCAAGCCTACCCAGCACAGTGTTCGGGGGCTTAGAGGACTTGTATTGACACCAAACATTCTAGCTTGTCGTAGTGCAAAGGTTCCATACTTTCTTCCATATCACTGGATGTTTGCTTATTGTATTTGTGGCTATAGTTTCATGCTTAGAAATTTTCTTTTTCAGGCACTTAATGAGAACGTGAAGGAAAAACTCTCGCAATTTTGCCACGTACCAGTATTGAAAATGTCTTGTTCTTTTCCCATGTGGCCTAAGTCATAATTGCTGGTGCTTAGGAATTTGATTTCTATGCAGGCTGAAAATATCGTCACCCTCTATGATGTTCCAAACATCTGGCATATTCCCTTGCTATTGAGAGTAAGCTTTTTTGGTATAGTGCCTTTAAATTTTCGGTCATTAAACGAATTTTTGCAGATCATTTCTGTCTTCTCACCCTTGAGATGATTAGGATCAGAAGGTGCATGAAGCGGTCTTGAAAGGACTGAACCTTCTGGGGTTTGTCTTCTATACCCATTCTTTGTTTACTACATAAATTGTTTTATTTCTTGTATAATCTGTTTCACTCTCTGTCCTGTTATCTAAGTCCCTTTGCTAGGTTGCTAATGTCTTTAATGTGCAGAGTTGCAAGGGAGCCAGAGCTACATGAATGGGCTGCAAGGACAAAACTTTGTGACATCCTACTTGATCCTGTGGGTCTCTACCATCTGCATATGCTATTAGAATTTCTTACTCACCCAAGCTGACTTTGCTTTTGACCTTTCATGATAGGTTAAAATTGCCATGGTTGGAAAATACATTGGACTTTCAGATTCTTATCTCTCTGTTTTGAAGGTAAATGTTTGGATTTGTTCTTTGTTATTAGCTTGCCTTCCAATGGCGGCAGATTTTGAATATTTTAAGAATTTATTGACAACTTAGTTAAATACTAAAAACATGCTATCAATGAAGCTGAAGGTAGGGGAATTGATGTCCCTTCCAGTTTTCTGCTTTCACTGGACGAACTTTGTCTTTTTTTTTTTTTTTCAGGAACTATGAATTCTATTATTTATATTTGGTTATGTTGGTCTAAAATGCATTTTCCCCCCTTGGACAGGCTCTTTTGCATGCTTCTGTTGCTTGCCGGAGGAAGCTTATTGTGGAATGGGTTCCAGCTTGTGATCTTGAAGATGTCACTGCACAAGAGGTCAGTGTTAACAGAGGATACCCATCTACTGCTTTAGTCATTGTGTATCTTTGGCATATGGATGTTGACTACTCTGTTAATCTATGCAGGCACCTGATGTTTATAAAGCTGCATGGGATCTTTTGAAAGTGAGTTGCCTAAAATCTACCCATTGAGTTCATGTTTTGCTGGCTTATTCACTTGATTTGTATTTAGTTTTCTCATATGTTCTCTGAAATTTTGTTTTAATGCAGGGAGCTGATGGTGTTCTGGTTCCAGGTGGTTTTGGGGATAGAGGGGTGCAAGGAAAGATTCTTGCTGCAAAGTATGCTCGTGAAAACAAAATTCCATTCCTGGGCATTTGCCTGGGGATGCAAATTGCTGTCATTGAATTTGCACGATCTGTTCTTGGTATGCCTGATGCCAACAGTACAGAGTTTGATCTTCAAACTTCAAATCCCTGTGTGATATTTATGCCCGAGGTATTCTTCCCCTCATAAGCCATATTGATGTGGAGCTCTTTTATAGGTTCAGGTTATTTGGTGTAACTTAATTCTATTTATCAGGTTTCAAAAACTCATATGGGGGGAACTATGCGTTTGGGATCAAGGAGGACTTACTTCAAGGTTCCTGATTGTAAATCTGCAAAATTGTAAGATCCGCACTTGGGTTTCAAATAACTGTCCATAAAGTACGTTCTTTTCTTTCAAAAAGGTCAAATACATGCATAAATCCTTGCTTGATTGGCTTCGGTGGGAGATTCATGTATATGTCATTATTGAAGATAGGATCAGATAGCGATATAAAAGTGAAATATGCCATTGACTGAACTTGGTGAAACAATAAATTGCTCATTAACTGTTGCTTTTCACACGGAGTTGTGTTTAGATATGGCAATGTCAGCTTTGTTGATGAGCGGCATCGGCATCGCTACGAGGTAAGTTGTGTTCATTATCAAGTCTTGCCATGGTACTGTATGAAGGATAAAGTTTCAGCATTTGTGGATTACTTTTTTCTCTTCTTGTTTCATATTCTGAAGGTCAATCCGGACATGATAAACCGATTTGAAAGTGCTGGTCTTTCATTTGTTGGCAAAGATGAATCTGGTCAGCGCATGGAGGTGAGTATCGGTCGACTTGTGTTAAGCTGATTCAAAATTATGGGCTAAACAACTGCAAGGATCTTTAGCGTCATTGGATTTGGTGGTTGTAATAACGAACTTGTTTTTCTCAATCTGCAGATTGTGGAGCTGTCAAGTCATCCATATTATATTGGTGTTCAGTTCCATCCTGAATTCAAATCTAGGCCAGGAAAACCTTCTGCTCTTTTCTCAGGTACGGTGTTTCCTAAACATACGAATTATGCTTGCCATTGTCGTGAAGTTGTTAATATCTGCCATGGATTTTTAACTTGTGATATTAGCAGGACTTATAGCAGCAGCATGCGGGCAATGGGATGCTGTCCTCCAAAATCATGGGTATGCAACCAAGCTACTGCCAAATGGTACGAGTAATAGAAAGTCCATGGTAAAAGCTTACCAGAACGGAAATACGCTTAAATCTTCCAATGGGTCATTGAATGGGGTGTATAGCAACGGGAATGATGTGCACTTTTAAGATCCTAATGCTACCAAGTTAAAGGGTTTTTTCTTTTCTTTTATTTTCTTTCTCTTTGTTTTTTTTTTTCATAAATTCTGACATCAGCATTTGAAAGTTTTCGGTTTCGGACGTACAGTCGCCGACCCTTGATTTGGTAATTTCGAATGCAGACGGAGTACTTTTAAATTTGGGCTCTTAAGGCGTGGTATTGCCTCGCTGTCGTATTGGATTAACCCGGGACCTTCGGCCTTTTGACCAAGGAAATGTTTTGAAGTCTACCCTTTCTAGCTTCATAATAAATGGTAAACCGACTCCCGTCGCGGCAAGTAAAATAAATACATAATGCGATGCTTTCATGTACCAAGCACATTAATACACAAGATGGGACTTCTACTCTTTCCAACTAGTATTGTGTCCAAGATCAAATCCAATCAAAATTACTTCAAACAATTTAATCATTTGCGCAATAATCAGTGTATTGGTTCCTTTTGATGAAGCTATTCTTGGCTTACAAAAGAAAGTACCTTGACTAAAATATACAATCTTCTTAAAGCTGCGAAATTACTTGCACTCACATCTTCATTAATGTTATTGAAAAGCCACTCATATGCATACATATAGATGTGTGTGTGTGCGCGCGTGCGCGCGCGGGTAACAAAAATAAAGGATAGAATTTCCAACCAATAAGTTAAGACGTCTAGCATTATGCAAAAATATGTGTTCCCCAGTCCCTCTAAATACGAGTAAAGAAGGGATGTCTGCTCCACAACATATATATACTTATGTGTACGACTTACTACTGCAGGATGAAAGCAAGGGCATTATAAATTTGACAGTTAAGTATCCTCATCAGAGCCAAGGTATGGAGAATTTCTGAATTGAATTAGCAGCGCCAATAACTTGGGATGCAGTAGTAGTGGTGTTAGCACCACTGGTATTGCCTTTGCTGTTGTGGCTGTGGGATTGCTGATGATCTTGCAAGCTTTGGTGAGATGCGAGGAGCTTGTCCAGAAATGACCAATCATTATAGCTACTATTGAGCCTTTCAGCAGCTGCAGGTAATTGCAGCGGCCCACGGTCATTAATATTGCTAGCAGCTGGTGACGAGGACGATGATGCTAGCCTCAGCAAATTTTGTGAACAGCCGATTTCCATGGCATTGAGCGAGACGGGCAAAATGGAGTAAGAATTGGGGACAAGTATAGAAGTTGATGATGAATGTTCTGGGCTAAATAACTGAGGAAGATGCATCCCATTATTCCCAGCAAAGGAGGCGTAGTGATCATATGATTTATGACCTTCTTCTGCCTCTAAACGGTGATGATCTGATAGCATCAATAATGGAGCAGAAGAAGCACTGGCCAGCTTCGTGTGAGACTGGCTGTGGTACTCTTCTTCGACTGCTTCTGCTGGGAAACCTCTGCTTTGGTTCTTCTTCTTGAAAACCCTGCAAACAACCCACCCATCTTCCTGCTAAACCATATCCAAGCGCCTAAATCAGCAGCAGGACCTTATTATAATGTATACGTTAATATTTCTATGCGGACAAACACACACATTAATATTATCTGCCTGTAGTAGTAGTAATAATAATAATAATAATAATATATTATTATTATTATTATTATTGACAGTTGTGATTTACCACCTGAATGAAGTCGGAGTTTTGGTGGTGGTTGTCATCCTCAAGGCGGTACTCGTGCATGATCCAATCAGTCTTGTGGCCGTGGGGGGCGCGTCCAGTGTAGAAGACAAGGGTTTTTCTCATGCCAATTCTCTTATCGGAGTTGCCGAGGTGGATGGCCTTGTCCCTTCCAGTTGCTTTCCAAAACCCAGCTCTGGTTGCCCGATTCGTCCGAGTTCCTGTCGGATACTTCTTGTCCTTGTGGCTGAAGAAGTACCACTCATTTTGAGGCCCCGATCCGATCCTGCATTTTTCTGCATGTTGTATACACACACACACACACACACACACACACACACACACACACACACACA